>JAPYZR010001011.1:0-24689 GCA_030522945.1 Trichopria nigra
CAGTATAGGGGGTTCCCCGCCGTTATAACGTTGCTTCGCAACGTTATAACGGACTGTCCCGGAAACTGCCCCGTGACATATTTATATATATATATATACATATTGTTTATAATATATATTGTATTTATAACGGCAAATCAGTAAAGATGGACTGCTAGGAACAAATTTTTATAGTGATATTTTACTCCTGTTCCAGTGAAAACATTACAGAGTAAATCTTACTCTATAGAGTAACTTTTACTCCAGAAAACGTTCACTGGAAAACGGCCATAGGATATCGCATGCGATACTTATATCACCGATTTCGAGAATTGACCCCCAGAAATCTTCTACCGAAATATTCCATATATGATATTCGAATATAAAATTGAGGAATATCCGTGTCGGTAACGCGAATTCAACGAAAGTCAGCATTACCGCCATCGTTCGACGAATCCCAACATCGCCACGTGCCACTCGACAATGAGAAATGGAAATTCATCCCCTTCTCGGAACTTCAAAGCGGTTCCCGGTGTTCGATAATACTCTTGTCGTTGATACATGACCCAGGGAAGAATTTCTATTTACCGACGAGGAAGGCACGAGAACGTCGACTGGGAAATTTGTTTGCAATATGTGTTCTAAAAAATTGAAATTTATCTAATGTATCAACGTCAGTATATCTTAAAGATCTGGTATTTTTGTGACTATGAGATTGCATCAATGAAATATTCATTTGACTTTGAAAACATTTTTTGCCGTTAAGAGTCGAATTTGAAAATTTGTATGTAAGTATAAATTTGGTAAGTTAGTTTTGTTTAATGTTAATATACTTTACCATAAATGTACATAATATTTTTTTTTAATTGCAATTAACCATAAGCATAGGAAAAGGGATACTGTAATAGTTTTTTCAGATTATGGTGCACATATATATTACTGAGTTTTTAAATGTCAGTCGAAACCTCAAATACTAATTAAAAACTGACAAACGATCCCAATTTTCTATTATTATTGATTCTGAACGTCTTATGTCGAAAACAATAATCTGCGCATAATTTTGTTTTTTAAAATGAAGGCGTCAAAGATGATACCATATATGAATGTTGATAAATGCATAAAGAAACGATCTGAACTAAGAGCAATTATTCTAAATTGGATTATAAGATTTTAATTATAAGAATTTGTGATAAAAATTGGGTTTGTATACGGAGCCGATGCAATTGTTGCATTACATTGTATTAAATGTATTAAGCAAATATATATTTTCCCTATGAATCTATAACTAATCATTATGTATGTAAAAAACATTGAAAGATGGGATATTTTCCAAGATATGTCAAGTACATTTGTAATATTGTTTTTTAAGCTTCCGTCACCCTTCATTTTAAAAAAGAAAATTATGCGTAGATTATTATTTTCAACGTAAGACGTTTAGAATCAATAATAAAAAATTGGGATTTCCATCGTTTGTCACTTTTTAATTAGTATTTGAAGTTTCGACTGACATTTAAAAACTCAATAATATTTATGTGCACCATAATTATATCACTGAAAAAACTATTACAGCATCCCTTTCCCTATGCTTATGGTGAATTGTAATGGAGAGATATGTGATTCAAATTAATATAAACAGAAGTAACAATTAAATTCGAAATCTTTAAAAACATCAGAAAATTGTTTTTTCGCCGTAAAGTTTGACAATATCGACTTATATAAATCGCGTTTATAATCTGAAATTTTTATTTTTAAATGTTTGTCAGAACTATAACACTAACTTCATAGAAGAGAAAAAATTTGGCTGGTGAATAAATTCCGTTTTCACGTAACTATTGAAAGTCCGCTTTTTGTCCGCTATATCGAATGTGTAAAAACGATTTATATTCAAATTAAAGTAGGTCATGTTAGGATTCTGGAGAAAATCGCGGAATTTTTAAATGTTATAAGAGTAAAATCTAAATTTTTAATTGGGTAAATTTTTTTAAACAAATATCTTTTCCGATATTTTCTCCTAAAATATTAAAATATTATTTCTCATTAAAATCCGCTAAATATTCAGTTAAAACTTGAAAAAGATGACGAGGTTATACTATGTCTCACTCGACGATGTACAAATCGGTAAAAAAAAAAGATTGACAGGTGAAACCTTGAATTAAAAAGGATTAAAAATGATTAAAAATGGATTCATTTCTTCTACAACGAATACTTCTGAATTCTTGTTAATCCAAGTTTTGATGTTTTAATAATTTGTTTTTACTGTGTGTAGGAAAGCATTGCGATTCGCTCATTCGACTATACATGAACTCGCGAAATTCCTTTTAACTATACAAACGACAATAAGATCCCCCTCCAGTCCCCCTCTAACCGCAAGAAGACAAATCAGAATCTCTTCACATTGTCCAACGAGGCGTGATACGTTAAAATAAGGGAGTATTGCCCCGCCAAAATTGAAATAATAGTGGAGGGGGGTCCTACGGTACGGTCTATCCCTGCAAACACAAAAAGTATAACGGCAATGTAACATTTGTACGATTGTTGCTTGTTACATAAATGGTACATAGTCGTTGTATACCTGTTGCTTTTGAAATTGCTGGGATACAGGTTGTCACTGATACAGTGGTGGAGAAAACTTGCGATCATAATAAATCGTTCGCATCATGATTGATGGGCCACTGAAAATCGATAATACCGAAAATTTAGTCTGAAAAACAATTTCGGTTGATAATATGCTGAACGGCAGTGTATCCTATTCTTATATTTGTCCAATTAATAGATATTTGAAAGATATATGAAACCTAGGCATCGTGAAACCTTGAATCGCGAAGAAATCCGCTCTATGCCGCCACCGCCGCGCCGGTTTCAGAGAGGATCCAAGACTCCGCCGGTGGAGCTGTCGAGCGGCATTCTTACATGGGGCTACTAGTTTTTCAGGGCAGCGGCCTCTCCCTTCGCAGCTTCACGTTCTCCTTTTTCCATTTTCCATCTCTCTCTCTCTCTCTCTCTCTCTCTCTCTCTCTCTCTCTCTCTCTCTTTCTCTGTCGCTTTCTTGTTTCGCCGCTCGCGCACTTTACGGGGACTCCTCCGCTGCCCCCCTTCAGCTGACGCTCTTATATACCCCGTCGGCCCCCCTTGCCGAGCTTCGTCTCTCATGCCGCTTCGTCGTGGTATAACTTCCGTCTTCCTTCGCGTTTCAGCCTTTCAGCCGCATTCGGCGCGCCGACGGTGGCGGCGAGTAGCAAAAGCCTCGCCGACCAGCCGGCGCGGCGGAGAGAGAAGAAATGGAAAAACGACGAAAGGTCGTATCCTGTTTGTCATGTAATGGATACTTTTCGAACGTTACCGAAGGAGAAACGCCTTCGGGAAAATGCGTGAAACGCCAACTGCTTCATTGGGCTGTAATTGGTTTATTGTCGTGACGGAAAAAAAATATGTTTAGTAAAAGTTTTGTACCATGTTGTTTCGTTTTTTGTCCCCGAGGGCTTGTTTTATACAGTTCGCATTCGTGTCAATATATCCGTGCTGGGTTCAACGCGAAGTGGTTACAAAAATGACAAACAAGACAATGACGTCAACGCTTTTAAAAAGATGAACGCGGCATCTCGTATGTAGTTTGAATTTTGAATTTTTTTTTTTACTGCTATTTTGGTATTCAACCTGCCACTAGTTCCCAGTAAATGAAAAAAAAAAAAAACTATTGAAAATTCAAATGTTCAATTAAGATGAGTTTTCTTTTATTGGATTTCTATTATTGCCTCTAAATGGTGCCATTTTTGTATTGATCAAGTCGTACAAATGATTAAAATCACATTTAACCATTGAATCAAGATATATTTTTGTAACACTTAAAATGTGTCTTTTAAAGCACTTACGACACATCTTTATTCATTGTACCTTTTTTACTATAAATGTTCTGGTCGTTATCCGTACAAAAATAAAGGAAATTTTTATGCCATTATTATTTCAAACTCTACATTTGAACATTTTTCTGTTTTAGCTCAGGAATTATGGAAGGAAAAACCGTTCGCCTATGTGACCATAACAAACTGGAACACGTCTACGAGTGTAGAGGGAATGCTGAGACGAAATACGCTATATAATAACGCGTTGTTGGGTTGCAACATTTGTATTTGCCGAAAATCAAAGTCAAATATTTCCGTGAAAGACGATCACAACGCCCTCTATATAGGTACTGTCTTCAATTTGTCTTAAAAGACCTTTCAAATGAGCCCCCACTCGACCTCTGTTGCTATTTAAGATTTTATTGAGGGTTTATAAAAAAAAAAAAAAAAGTTGCTTCGAGAGTTATTCAGGAGTTTCCATACTTTTGCCTCACCTAGTATAATATAATATACTTTCGGTGAGGAACGCATCAATTATTAGTCGAGCTGTAGCCGTTAGGCTGAAGGACAATATACATTCGACTTTGGCGCGAACCCGAATATCACGGCCATGACCAATCAGAATTACTGCTACAGCAGAATGTAAACATTATTTCGAACTGCACGATTGACAAATAAGAACTTACGACGAGTTCGTTGTTGTGGAATACGTTGAAAGTTAATCAAGATTAAAACAACCATTACAAAATGACCATGGTCAGCTAAGCTCAGGTTTAATCGGGATAGCTAGCGTTGCAATTGACGCTTAAATAATTGGCGATATAAAGACCAAAACTGAGAACAAATGCTTGCATGATGTACAACCAATCGGTCGCATTATGTGGGATAATAACATCAAGAGCATTTATTCACAAATTATTTTTTAATTATTTTTATTGTTATATCATTCATATCCTTCTTACCGCGCGTAAAGTTTTAAAAGCACTTAAAAGTCACTGTGACGAAAATCGTTGGTAGAATAGTGTTAAAACACAGACCGGATGTATAAAAGCAGGTTAAAAAAAAGAGAGACAAAACATAAACATACTCTGCTAAAAACAAACGGAAATACAGTTCTAAGTAAAAATTTGATTTTTTTATAACGCGTCTTTAATGATTTGATGTTTTGCTTTCGCAAAGCTCTCGGATGCGGATATTTCGTTACCTGAGATGATAAACTCTTTGCTCCTCCTCGGCCGCTGAATTTCAAAGGATTTCAACGATCCGCAATATTTGAAAATGTAAATTTTATTAGCATTTCGACCATTAAACAAAAAAAAGTTATTTAGTGTACCTGGTGAACGAATAAAACAAAATTGCAGGCAATAAAAAATGGAAGTAGAAAAAAGATACCATAATAAAAGTTAATTTGCAAATTCAATTTCACGATACAAATAGCTAATAGATACGTGCTTGTGACGTGCAATTGTTTATAAAGACTCTTACGCGTGATCCGGCAAACGATACCAGATTAAATCGTTTACGTGTATTTTAGTCCGATTCTTTGTATATATACTGGATCATGAGATAGTTGAAACGAAACTGAAAGAAAAGATTGATTTATCGATGTGATGCGATCCGTGTTCTTTTTTTTTTCCTTTTATTTTCTTTTTATCAGTATGAATGAATATGCTAATATAATCCATTTATATAATGGAAGTTTAGGATATAGGTATATTTGATCATTTGGAAAATTACGAATATACTGATTGAGTTCAAGTTTCAATGTGCTCAGATCATGAGTAAATTCGCGACATATAAAATCGCAATATACGATTGGACTCTTCTAGGATCAATTGATAGTAGCAGGGATTCTTTCATCCCGATGCGCCGCGCTTATTTCAGAAGAAGACCACCCAAAACCGGATCAGAATTTCCGAAAAATTTCACAGATCCATCTCCCTTTTCTCGAATTACTTCTAAGAAAACATGCATGACTCATGATAGCTCAGAGGGCGGCCTGGCGATAATCGGCGGTGCCGTTTCTTCCTCGGCTGATCTCCGTATTGTCAAAGGAAAGCCTGGACCGAATGCAGCAAGAGCAAAACCACAGACTTCAGGTACGCTGAAGCCGAAGCGAAAAGAAATCCGTTGCTGCGTCCGAAAAGGTAGGGGACAGGTAACAGCGTATGCTTTTACTTGCGATAGCTCGTGTGGGAGAAGGAATGAGAGAGAACAGAGAAAAACGATGAGAGAGAGGGAAGGCGAGAGAGAGAGAGAGAGAGAGAGAGAGACCATGAAAAAAGAGTGAGCCGGAGAATCGGATAGGCTGGCGGCGGTGGCGGCGGCGCCGCTTGATGTACGCTGGGTCCGTAATTACAGGTTTTCGGAACGCCTTGCTCGGCCGAGCCACGCTGCTCGAAAGGCAGGGCAAGGCCTTCCCTCGCCACTCGATCTAACGGGTGTTCCGACAAAACCTTTTCTTCGGCCGACAACACAAAATGCCGCAGCGGCGTGTTAAACGAACCGTCGATTTTTGAAATTAGGAAATCCCAGGACGAGAAAATAATCGAGACCTAACCGTGGCATCTGCAGTTGCGCAAAGATTGATGACTAGAATCTTTTACGTTAAGTTTTCAACGTCTTTGTACCCTACGTCTTTGTGCTTTCGCATTAGTATAGACCTCAATATTAACTGAAAGTATTGAGTCTGTTATGTGTGTTCATCAAAGTTGTCGAATATTCATTCCAATAATGAAGTTACATTCAAATTACAAACGTCAAATTTCAAAAATGGCTCGCTCAATATTTCTGGACCCAATTGCTAAAATCTTATTAGTAAAATCCTTTTTGTGGGTATATTTTTATATAATTGGATTTATCACATTAAGTTCCTGTCTACATATTGGGTAATTACATGATTTAGAGAGTATTGGAAAACAAAGCATCCTTGCCAATTTCTTGACTAATCAGAATTCTCCAGACCCCAAAAGAAGGAAGCTTCCCCGTGTCGCTTATACCCGTGTTGTAGTTTTTTAGTGCTCTCACCTTATTTTTTTTTTTTTTTTTTTGCATATAATGAAAATCAAGTTTGGTCGAGATTGCATCATTCTCGAGCATTCAAGGTCCATAAATGCCAAAACGTTGAAATATTTACTAGTAATATATTTTATTTCGTAATCCCAAACTTCTCGACAAAATAAAAGAAAGTACGAATTCAATTGCCACAATTGAATTTGTATTGATCGAAAATAATGTAACCGCGATAACGTTAACTTAACTTTCGTCAATTCACAAAGTTCGGCGGTGGTTTTCCCGTTTTTATATCACGTGATTCTTATATGGTGGTTGCACGAACGTAAACGTTAACGCGATTTACGCGGGTGAGCATTAAAACTACCCTCCTTGGAATCGTTCAGAATTCTACCGTCACATGTGGGGTATAGGGAAATCAACTGTAAACGTTTGTTGTGGCGGTATCCAAGCATCGCGAATATTAAAGTCCAGTAATTGACAGTCGACGGGGTTGTCAGGTTGAGTCAGTACTAGGCAGACAATCTGCTCTTCATGCCTCACGTCATGGTGAACTAAACTACATATACATATATGGAAATGTATATATGGAAATGAAGCGTACGATACAGTTTTTAAGCAGGACATGTAGGCTTCAACATTTAATGTAGCGATGAATCTTAGAAAAATGAGTTTATTTTTTTGTAATCTCGTTCATGGATCCAGCAAAACATCTTTAGTGACGTCTGTCACGAGATCGTGACGAAATAATAAGGCGGCTTTTGGTTGTAGACTTTTTTCTATACATTCCTAATTTGTAAGGTCATTCAAATCAAGAAATGTTTGTCGGTATTCATTTCCGAAACTAATTCAATTGAAACAGTTATCGTGGAGCATTTCGAGAAAGTGTGAGGGACGAAAAGATGTATCTGCGCAATTCTATAGACACCCGATGTGTGGACCGAATTGCCGCTGTTCATGAATGCAGGATGCAGCTGGAAGAAAAGGCCGGGACTGGTGCTTTCTGGACGTTCGTAAGCGTGATGGATGGACGAAAATACGATTAAGAGCCGTGCGTTCGTTTATACGTATCTAGAGAAGAGAGAAGCCGCGGCATGCACGCGTGTTTACGTATAAATAGTAAGTGAACCGAGCGCGCAGACGCATTACTTAATGCCCCGTCCAGTTTTTCTCTTCTCTCTTCCCTTTATTAACAGGCAGTTGTGAAAAAGCCGCGTATTGAGTAGTCGCTGTAGGAAAAAAAAAAAAAAAAAAAAAATAGAAAATTTCGAAAGCCAGCGTGTTGCAACGAGCTACTCCAGTCGTTTACAAAGTGCACCGACGACCGCCTTGGAGTGTAACGCGAACTTTTGCAATACGAAACCACGTAAATCACATATGCCTATGGATTACATGATTGTGCATAATTCAAGAGCAGTACAAAATTTCTATTTCAACAATTACATGTTCCCATTCCATTTAATGGCACTAAGCAACAAATCTTGACATACTTGACCGTTTATTTTCGACGTTATTATGCAAGGAAATATGAATCTTATTGGTATCACAAATCTTTTGCATTTAAATTAAAAAACATTTTAATGCTATAAACTAAGAAATAACAGCGAGCTAAATGTGTGCGCATGAAATTTTCCAAGCGTAAAAAATATCAGCAAATCGTCCCTCTAGTGATCGTTTTAAAAAACAACTGTTAAGTGCGAGAAACTTTCGCTTCATCAACTTATTCTGCGTTTCGAGACGTCAACATATGATATTCTCTTTATTACTCGAAATTAATGATCGTATTTCCATCACTTGGGGCGACTTTAGAGTTTTTCGCGGGAATTTTTGTACGTTTTTACACGTCTAAGGCAATGCGTCCTACGGTGCTTCATTGACGAGCCCACGCTGGATACTTTATAAAGAACATATGTTTCTCGTAGCTGTAATAACATATTTTTTTAAATCCCATGCTTAAAGTACTTTAGATGCTTGCTTTTAAGTGCGCAAAGTAAACATTGACGCACTCCGGACGATGACGATGCAGTTCGTAAAAGTCTGCTTTACATCATTGTTCGGGTAATGTATCATTGTTCTTCAAGTTGTGTAGGATACAGGGTGTTAGAAATAAATTGTCAAAATCTTGACTTTCATTTTGCAAGTATTGTTTTTTTATAATGCTGGAGTATTTATAACAAAAGTATTCTCTTTTATATTTAGACTACTTAGAATAGACAGTATTGTAAACAGATTATGTTAAATAGTTAGAAATTTACTCTAATATTTAATTTTTCATTGCAGCATGGTTGTCATATAGACGTAGTTGGGCTGTCAATTTTAAATATAAATATACAAAATTTCTTGGAGATTGTGGCAACTCTACACTGCAGAAAGTCATAAAAATTCTCCGATTACATAAGTAACCAACTTCGACGTCAAATTAGGGCGATAATGAAAAGGATAAATAAGAGCTTGACTGTTAAACCGCCCACATTGGTAAGTCCCCAAGTATATTTTATAAGTATATTTTGAAACCAAAAACTAATAGGGGCGGATTCACCATCACTTTATAATATTTAATCGTTGATTATGATTGCATCAGCAAGCCTCGGCCAAACCAGGAGCGAACCACACGAGGGTATCTAAAAAAAATATTTACAAAAGAATGGCGGGCTTGGAGAAAAAGATTTTTAAAGTCGGATTTTTATTTTTATAAATGGTTTGAAAAAATTAAACGTTTTTAAGGTTAGCTATGCGTGTCTTAAGTAACGGGAAAAATGTTTGCCAATTCTGTTGAATGCTTCCCCGAAATTTCGAAAAGGTGGTTTCGAAAAAAAACGCGTTTAAAGGTTTGACAAACGATTTTTTATAAAACAAAAAAATTATAATTACATTAATCAATGATGCCTGGTACATATAGAGCAATCCGCAAAATTGAGCAGTTTGCTGTAAAACGTATACCTGCGACCGGTTAGAGCAGCTGCGGCTGACGTCTTTACACACTTTCATACACACCACGGCGAGATCTCTTATTTTGGCTACGACTTTAAAAATATTTTAAATTTCGATCTGAAACTTTTAGAGTATATTTTTTTAACTCTTTGGGCCACAGACGGCCACCAGTATGCCACCTGCTTAGACATCATTTTTTATGTTTTTCGAGTGCAAAACGAAAGATTTTGAAACAGTCTTGCCTCGTTATCCTTCTAATATGTTATACTAAGGCAAATAATTGGCAATTCCCCTTTAAAACGCCTGAAAATATTTTTTTTTCTGTCAGGGGCCCCTCGTGCGTTTCGTCCCTGGCTTGGCTGCCGTTCGCGGCTGCTAGCTTCAACGGCTTCAGCGTCATAACAGTGTTTACACTACACAAGTTACTTATTGTTTACAATCACAACATGTGTATCTGTCACAATTGCTTTTAACCAAGAAGTAATAATTTGTTTGAATATTGATGAAATGGGTCCTGGTTACCTTGAAATTTCATGACATTTATACTAACAATAGTTACGAGCGTAGTTAGTTATATCATTCATTATTGAGGAATAAAAATAGTACCAATTATTATTATTATTATTATTATTATTATTATTATTATTATTATTATTATTATTATTATTATTATCATCATCATCATCATTGTTACTAATAGTTTTTTAATGACTAAGAAGCAACGTATGTTGAGTCACAGTCTAATACTCTCCAGATTTTACAGAATATTCCGTATGTTTACATTTAAACGTACATTCCCGCCACGCCTTTCTGGCAGCCAAGACTCAATCAAATATTCTATGAAGAAAGCAAAAATAATTTGTCTACTTAATTTATGTATGGAGACAGACGACAAAAACAGAATTCGTGATACCTACATCATTTCCACGCGTATAAGGTGAATAGAATACCCCCCCCCCCCCCCGAAACAATGATAAATCACCGCATCTAAAACATTAATTACTTTCCGTAAAATATTAGACGTCACAGTTCAAGAGGTGTAGACGGGACAAACAGTTAGAAACAAAAATTGCAGATTTCAGTTACCTTATATGCAGTGCGAATAGATGAAAATAGCCAACTAAAAAAAGTAATAAAATGAAGAAAAGTTTGTATGACAATATTTATATTGTTAGGAATCGTGCTTTTTCTTTGTTTCAAAGTAAGTGCGAAAAATCTAGGGTTTTTATAACGAGTTTTGCTTCCATTTGTGGGATTTACTCAAACGAGTTAAAACCAATTACGAAAGAAATGCGACATGAACGAAACACGAAGATAATCAAATTTAAAAAGCCAGACTGACACAGATAAATCCCCAAATGGATGACAACTTTCTTATTCACCCTTTTATTGTGCACGCACGACCAGCAGAATTCGTCGAAAACGTTATTTGCGGGCGCTTGGGCCGTATTGGATCGTAACTCAATACGAGCCTTCACAAGCGCTGTTCGAGTTTAAGAACTCCTCCAGAAGACAATACGGAATTGGGGATGAGTCAGTCTTAGGAAAATCTATATTTCGCCGCAACTCGTTTTCAAAGGACCGCTGTCGTTAGCCGAAGGCTGAGCTTCCAAGAAGGGTCGCGTTAGATGAAAGCAGGTAAATATGTTTCAAGAACATTTGTTACGTTTGCTCTGGAGATCTAGATTTTGAGAAACGTCTTTTTTCCGACACAGAGCAACATGCTCTCAACCCGAAGACCCACATTATCGCAAGGTCATATTTATTTAATATCCCGAGAAAATGTTATTTGACAACAACTGCTTAACGTTTAGGTTTATCAAATCCGAGGCATACTCCGAAGGTTCGAAAAATTTACCCGACAACGTTTACTCTTGAAGATAATGTTTAATGTCAAAGTTATACTGATGGTAGCAATTAGATACACATGAGAAAAAAAAAAAGAGAAAAGTACAAACAAGTGTTTAAAGCAAAGTGTCGCAGATAAAGACGTTGGATGTGCAAAGGGTCAAGGCCGAAAGATCTCCGCATGTTTGTTGGGGTCTAAGAAACTCATTACCTTCATCGCAAGCGCTTGGGTACGAACAAAAGAAAATCAATATACGTTTATAACTGTTGGGCCAACATATAGGGCGCCGAAGAACCTTTATACAGTACTGGACGGCCTTTCTTTATCATCCACGCCAGATCGTCTCTTTCCTTTCTTCTTTCTTTTAAGTTTCTACGTTCATTCTTCTTCGCTTCATTTCAGTTTCTCTCATTCTTAACTTTCGATTTTAGTTAGCATCCTTACAATAATTATTGTTATTCAATTTTTTTTTTTTTTATAAATTTTAGGTTTTCAATTTCTCGCCACCTTATCCTTAATAAGTTTACTCGGTTTTACACGTGTGTCAAACTTTACAATCGATAATTACGTCATTGATACATGATATAATATTTAATTACAGTGATTACATCGAACGGATCTTCATTTATTTTGCTTCTATTTACTTAGTCACATTCATAACTCAATGCGGTAAGATAATACTTTTCTGATTACAGTTGTATTTTCAAATACTTTTCAATTCTGTATCCAAGTTTGCACCGCAATTTTCGCACTATTGTTTGCACTCTTTTCTTCCTCACCTCTCCCTTTTCCCTACTTTTTCGTCGTCCTCGCCGACTTTGTAGTTCGCTTCGTCATACATCCTGTTATCTTTTTTTCTTCAGTCTCTTTCTTTAACGTCTACTCGTTCCAATACCGCCAGAAACACCATGTCCACTTCTTCCCGGCTAAGAGGCCTCCGCCTCGCGAGTTGTCGGCAAAATATCCTTTGCCCGCCCCAAGACGAAGAAGGAGAGCTTGAGACAGAATATCCAAGCGATTTAACTCGTCTTTTTTTTTCTTTCACCATCGCCGACTTCTAATTGGAGCATAATCACGGATAAATAACCTGTGGAATTTCCAACGAAGATTCGGCGACTTTCATAATCTTTTTACTTATTTGTAACACGATTTATTTTCTTATTCCTTTGATCCACTCCGCGCTTTTAACATTTTATCTTGCATCCCTTTCCGTTTGATCCGAACATTATCTGGACAGTTTTCCTTATCCAGGCCGATTGCAGATAATAAAAAGTAAATTTCAAAGTTTCGCATGCAACGCCCTATACCACACAGCGTAGAAGTGATGGAAAACAATTCATTGCTTTACTTTTATCGCGCAGTCTGGTCAATGGAATGACGAACTTATCAGTGCGTCGCATCTTTTTACTGAGCATTTAATTTGATAGCATGGATTGTTTTAGGTCTACGGGTTGTCGTCGACTGTCATTTATGTTTTGACTCGAAATCGACCATTGACACTCAATTTTGCATGTGGTCTACAGTTCAGGCGTTTCAGAAGGTGGAAGAGAAAACGTAATTCTTCAACGTGTCATTTAAATCATTACATTGATAAAACATTGTTAGAATACGGCAGTGGTAGAACGCTTTCAAGACGACCAACTAGAAATGGAAGATTTTCCTAGGAGGAAGTTAGTACCGAACATTTCTAATGACGTAAGAAAGCTTAAATAGTGGAAGGATGGTTTTCCGAAATTGTTCGGAGTAGCCGCTGTAAGCAGTTCCGAAAAAGTTCCAACAAGTTCGAGAACTTTGGAAACCTTTCAGAGCTTCTGAAACTCGGCTCGAATAAAAAAGAAAATATATAGACTCTTCCCCGGGATTCGGCGACGTAACAGTTTCAACCCTTATTTTATTCGGTCATGCGGATTGTTTGGCAAAAGCGAATTTTCTCGCGATTCTGCGAGTTTCTCTTCCGTGACTTTTGAAGTGCTCCGCGCTATTGACAAAGATTACGCGAGCTCAAATACGACGGGAGAATACGCAAGCGAGGTACGAAAGTAACTGCGTCGAGGCTTTAGTTATTCGACGAACAGTGCAGTTATCGTGTCCGGTATAGGATGACTTACGCCTGTGTACTCGCGGCATTATGTGCCACTATAGCACGCCATGTAACTTGCCGAGCAAATCTTTCAAAGAAACTTCTAAAGAACCCGCTGCGCTTAGTCTCGTCTGGTCTTGTCTGGACGGCCGGTCGGGCCGCCACAAGACAACATCAGGCGCGGCATTCTGACCCCAAGGCCCGCCTCTATTCGGTGATTTTAGTCTTTCGGCCCAGATTTATTGCCGAACCGTGGAACATTCAGTGGTTCGAAATCGCGCTTTCATATCTGGAATACGTTTGCTGACTAATCTCGAGATGTTTTTCGAATCGTCAGCGGTGTTTTTAAAAGTCTGACATATCATCCGCAATTGAAAAACTCGTAAGTAATGTTTAATGCTTTGCGAGCTTTGTCGGCGGCTTTCATGGATCAAATTTTATTTAAAGTGTGTTAACACGATTACAGCCATTTTTGTATGATTATTAGTGGCTCGACTCAAATCATTTGATGTTCCTCCTCGTAATAATAATAATCCATACTAACCTCGTGTTGACTATGTGCAAACGGCATAAAAAAACATTTGCGTTATTTAAGTTGTACATTTTTCAAACACGTATATATATATAAAGTTGGCTTAACCCTGTATAATCTGAATGCTCTAGGTTCTCAAAAAGTGGTTAGAACATCATACAACGCCTACGGAGTTGAAGACTAAGGAAAACACATTTCAAAAATGCAGTTTTTAAAATGCCAATGAAATGCCTCCAGACAATGAATGGCCCATTGTAAGTGACTGAACGGTGGTGGGTATAGTAGCCGAATAATACAACAGTCTTCGCTGTGGGTGTTTTATTTCACCCGAGTGATGGGAGGTTGCGGACTCGATATCCCGAAATACGCCGTTTTGTAAGCACGAAGATCTGGAATAAAACCCGACGCTGCAGGACCGTTCCTTAGAACCTTAGAATCTAGCGATCTTAAACATTTCTGCGCAATCGCCTATTGAATATGACAGTTGTTCATAAAGTTTCGAGAGCAAATATTGATACGACATTACGTTGTCAGCGAACGTAAAACAAACATAATGGCCTATACAAAATTCAGGTACTACTGAACCATATGAAGAGTTATTGCAGGAAGTTATGCGGACAAAAGGGTTAATGCAAGTTTCAGATTCGTCAAAAGAAACCAAGCAAAATGACACATTTTGAAAGCAGTGGTAGCTCGAACGGATGGTTTCTTCAGAATCAATTAAATTCGAATTCTAATTGCAGGTACTATAAAGGTATTTTTTTCTACGTTGAAGCACGAAACTCGACAGTGGATATACAGTGTAAAGGAGTTGCGTTGCCTCGGTTTTTAAATCAACACGTTGATGGCTGATAGAATAAATTGGGAAATCGACGAGAGTCAAGCCTATTTTAATCTCTGCAACAATATGATGCTCTCCAGCTTCTACACCTACACGACATAATCAGTCTTTGGGAGGTCTAGATGATAAGAATCTTGAAAACTGATCAACTCGGAGTTCTCGGTCGACGCTTCGCGGTTATTTACGGAATTCTCCGACGATGTGTGAATTGCCCCCCCCCCCCCAACACCCACCTGCGCGCTGGCGCTGAAAGTTTACCATTCATTTTGAATGATCTCTCCTTTAGGCGGTAAATTTAACTAATTGCATTTATCGTTTTAAACGAATAGAATGCGCATTGACAGATGATTGTATGCGATGCTGAGTAAAATAATATAAAAGCGTTTATCCAGATTCCTTATTAAAAATAGTGATCCGAGAACGAAGATATTGCCACCAACCACTCGGTTACTACTCGAATGATTGCTTTTAGTTCTTCCGACCGCTTTTATAGTATATACTTTAATCGCACATTCAAAGGCATTCTTATACGTGTGATATCAAGTTTGAATAATTATAATTTAGGAAAAAGAAAAATGTTACTAGACTTTAAATTTCTACTTCGTGTAGTACCTCGTGAATGAAGTGCAACGCCTGATTGTAGTTAACTTCCATATTCATAGTATCCATTTGGGAATTCACGTTTATATGGCCTCCAGGCTGAGCACTATATATTTCACGATTCGGCTTCCCTTGATCACTGAAGCCCACAAACTAACCTCACTTTCTCACGTGGTCACCCCGGAAGATTTCATAAAGAATACATATATACGTAATTTCTGTCAATGTAGACTCTTATTTGCCGTGGCCGGTATTTAATCGCGGCTTTACACTTCCGCTTCTGGTCGTGGTAACTTGGCCCGTTCACACACTCGTCAAGTTGACAAAAGCACGAACTTGTATTATCACAGAATCCCCGTAAACACCGTGGTCGTCTTACAATTTCACTGTCGTTAGAAATTTTTGATGAACGAAACTTCACTTTGATTTGCTGACCAAAGGATGAAATTCGCGATTTCGACGCTCTCTTGCGAATTTGTGTCACGGAGGATCCTTCGCTCACAACTGAATAGGAGAAAATTAACTTTTTGGTCCGGCCCTTGAAATGCGGCCGTTGAAACGCGGCGCGCCGCTTTCTGCGAAGAGAGCCGAAAAAGGCGTCTTGTGCCTTGTTCGATGTACGTGCCACGACTGAATCCACAGGAACGGTGACCGTAAGCCGAGTTACGAAGAGAACCAGCTGTCGTTCCCTTTCCCTTCACCCCACTCCGTGACCTTTTCTACCTCTCTCGCCCGCCACTTCCCCTCCGCAGCCTGCCGAGCCGAACCTCTAACCATTTTCGCGGCGTTCATTCATCTCTCATCCTCTCTCCCTCTATCCCACA
The DNA here is from genome assembly GCA_030522945.1 of Trichopria nigra. NCBI lineage: Eukaryota > Metazoa > Arthropoda > Insecta > Hymenoptera > Diapriidae > Trichopria > Trichopria nigra. The sequence goes on from JAPYZR010001011.1 coordinate 16,488, forward strand.
CTGCCTATACCGAGCTCTCCTCTTTCCTATCTGCATCTCGCTTTGCCGCCTTCAACATCTTCGTCTTTCGTTTCCTTTTCTGTCTACCGACTCAATGCTGTTCCTTTCCTTGTCTAACGTTGTGCTAACACGTTTATCTCTTTTCAAAACTAATTTCTATCTACCTCCGCATTTTGTTTTTACGCTTTTACGCTTTTAGTTTTTTTTTGTTATTTATGCACTTCATTAATGTTTTATATATATATATATATAATTGAATTGTTTTTAATCAATTTTATTCCATTTGTAGAAATGACAGTTTTTTGTAAATAATTTCTTGGTAGAGAGTGAAATTTATCCCAAGATATTCGAAACAGTACCCTGTCCTATTACAATATTGACAATTAAGTTCTTTATCAATCGTCCGCAAAATGAAAACAATATTTGAACCGGTCCATGCAAAAAGGGCACACATTCCATTAAGGTAATTTTGTGAAAAAACGAAAACGACTAATAATTTACTTTCCATACACAGTGAATAAGAAAAATATTACTCAACCTAAATTTTGCTTGTATACATTTACAATAGAGCATACCTCATTTTATATGCTTGAAGTTACAGGGAATTTGAATATCTGTAAAAAAATATAAAGTGAATTAATTTACCTAATGAGAAATTTCGTTACGGAGTCAATGCTAAGAAATGTGGTGAAAATCGTGACATGACCAAAGATGGTCATAAAAGTGTCGACATCGGTTATTGATAAAGTAACAATGAGTATATTGTATTCTGGTCAATTGTGATTACACGATAAAAATAGGACGTAAAGGTGCGTGAAGAATGATTATCTCCCGGAATGTCAGAAAAGGCTATCCGTTGGTTTGGCCAACATCAGCTGTACTGACCTCTATTCGGCTCTACTGGCCTCTCCTGAATCAAAGGACTTATCACAATCATCGACCAAATGTAATATGACCATCGAGCATCATCATCCAACCAGGATGGACAGTGCCTAAGAAACCGCAAATCACACAATAATACACATCTCGTGATAACAAAGTCAAAATTAACAAACAGAAAATGTTCAAATAATCTTTTATTTTTATTTTTTAGGTTAGGTATTGTTTAACTATTGGCAGTGCTTGGATGTCAAATTAGCCAAGCCAATTTCTTGCTAGAATCTAGGAAGCAAGTATTGGTCATCAATGTTTGCTATGGTTTCTGGGTACTGCCCAATAAAACTACGCATCTTTATTACCGGGATTAATGGTGCATAATTATAATATTAAATAATATAATATTATAAAAGATGAAATATTCAATTTATGCAGAACTTAGGTTCCTTGTTGTATAAATCGGATGGCAGGAAATGAAGATTAGAAATTTTAATATGTACCAAATGATAGACCGGAGCTTCAAAAGTAAGAATTTATCATTATCTCAATTCACCTAAAAACTGGAGTTCTACTCATATACATTTGAATGTATACATTGGTGAATCCCATGTGCGTAACTTGTAACATTATTTCAAATATATCGCGCATATTATGTAACTGCTACATAACAATTGAAGTGATTTCAGATGAGATATTGAAATATTCCTGGAATATAAATGGAATGATAATTGCTGTTTGGGACGTATTATTTTTTGTTTTGTTTTGCAGACATCCCGAGTAGACATTTTCTAATGTCCAGTTCATGAGTGTAAATAAATTTCTGCTCGGGATGATGTTTTAAGGGATGAAAATATAGGGGTCTTAAGGGCAAGTCTTAAATAGGTACATTTACGATTTTTGATACGCTGTTCATGAATGTGGCAGTGGCAATTGACGGCCAGGTGGCCATTTTCAAAGTCAAACACAAAATATAATCAAACTCAATATGTATTTGAATTTGCATTTGACTAATTTATGCATTCTACCATAGGTTCATTCGTCCAAATGTACCTCTCGAAATTAATATTTTCTAATATATGATGTAGTACGAAATGTACATATGCACATAGCACATATAATATATTACGAAATAAAGCGTTTTTTTTTTTACTTTTGACCTTGAAAATTATCTTGCCGACAATTTTCATGGCCACATTCGTAATCAGCGATTCGAAATACATAAATGTGTAGTAGTAAATTCATTCGTTTATTAAAAAAACTCCATACTTCAACCCCTATTTTCATCGTGTTTAAAATTAATCACGTCTGCCGAACAAAAAAGTACGCATAAAATATTTTCCGATTCTCTACGAAACGCGTAAAAGTATGAGTCAAACTCAGAGCGGCAGTTTTTGAATGAATCGATTCATTTATTAAAAACTAACAAGTTTGTTTGATTTGATTCAAAATCACTTTAAATTGTTTACCTGAAAAAAAAACAAAAAAAAAAAAAAAAAAAAACTATAAAAACCAACAAATAACTCGCCTGGCCAAATATGATAAATAATGATTGGCGGCAAACTCTGAACTTTCTCAGTTGGAAAATGTTTTATATTCTGCTCGCTCAAGTAGGTTCCGGACATGTTCAGTTTTCAAGACAAACCCCAAGAAAACGATAAAATATCAAATTTAAACGACATCGTATACAAGGTCCCTTTTTTCTGGGCTAATTAAGAATCGCGTTTCTTTATATTCATTATAGTGTGCTAGGAGGCAGTATTATATTTCAAAACCTTTTCGTATCGACCGCTACATTCTATCTATAAATAATATTTATACTACGTGATATTTCATTTTAATATCATTAAATTGTGCTAGTTATACATATATATATATTTTACACTAAAAATATACCGACAATATTTAATATGATGTCTAATGTTCATTAGACAAAGACGTGCACGTGTTCAAAGACTGTAATATATATATATATGTGTGCCTCGGAAGAAAAACAGGAATGTTCTCAAAGGCTTTGGAAGACAAAGTGAGCTTGCAAGACAATAGGACAAGTGGGAGAAACGCGATTTTTTACACTTTATTCCTCCCTGGTGTATGAAAACAGTAAACTTTAAATTAATGCATGTATTTAAAAATTAAGTGATTATTTATATCACTGTTAACAATTTTTGTATGAAAATTCATATACAGTTATATATTCATTAATTGTTCATTTTATCGATTAATTTCGAAAAAAAATATTTGTAATATTTAATTAATATATATACAGGTATTGAAATTAAAAAGGAGTTATGAAAATTACAATAATGTGTGTGAAGCTAGCAGATGAGTTCTGAAGTTCCTGATACTTTTTAGCGATAGTTCTAACGAATTTGATTAAAAAAAAGAAAATTAAATAAATGATCTGTCAAATAAGCCGAATTTAGCAGATCATTTATAAAATAAAATTAGAATTTCTCCGAATTGTTCTGCATGCTAAGATTCATATTCAAAAAGTTCTAATCTCCTAATCTATTTTTTGATATAATGTATATAAACATACATAAATTAACTGAAGGAATAAAAGAAGTACTAAATGAAGGACGAAATGGAAACTATACTGTCAGACGAATATAAATTGTGTATATTAACAAGTTTATTTGATTCAATAAAATAAACATTGTCAATGAGAGTAAATAAATACTTGTTTTTTTTACGCCTTTTACAATTATCTTGCATTTATCTACATTGAAAAGAAAATAAGTATTTTATTGCACAGTTTTACTATACGTATAGTGGGAATCGTAATAAAATGTTAGATTAGGTAAACGTACCAATGACCGGGCCTGAACCCTTTAGCTGGTTAACCTAATCAATTTTGACGATATAGGTTCACAAAAAAAGGGAAACACAATAAAACTAAAATGGAAATGTCCATCAAGAAAAATGATTTCCTTTTCGGAATCATTCAAAAAATGAAACATGTGAGTCCGGAATGAAAAGTGGTAATACTTTCTTACGTATTGTATAAAAGCATAAACAAACATAAAAATTAAAAGTATTAAAAATAACACAAAAATCAACGAAGACTTTAGTTTTCTTCTTACAATTGTTTAAGTTTCGAATTATGTTTGGAATTGAATATATACTTTATATTAATAAAGCTTCATCAACACTTCGAAAAAAGTATACTTTTATATACTTATATAATTATATATATAATCCAAAATAAATATATATATATTGTTGGAGCAACTATATTCTATGATCGTATCATCCATAGAAATGGTCGTGTCAACCAGAAGAATGGGTGTGTTTCGACTATATAGTGTGGTTGTCCCAACAATACTTTTTTTTTTCGTGCATAATTTCTTTATTCGTTATATTGAATCCGCGTACAGCATTCAGAATATAACGAAATGAACGTGGTTGATCGGAGTTTCGAACTAGAAAAAGGATTAACTTCAGCTTTGCCAAAGTTCACCCGTGGGGGAAACACGACATGTCCATTACCCGATCTCACACATTTTGATGCGCGGCCAAGTATCGGAACTAACGCAGAAATGGCGTGTACAATTCCAGAAGGTTCGGTATTTACCGTTCATAAAAGTTAATGAAAATGCATTACTTATGATTGACGTTAATAGACAGACAAAAGAGCAGAGAAGGAAGAAATACTGATTTATGAAAATACATGTGCATACATATGTATATAAAAGTCAATAAAATGGTTTATACCACGCATCGATGTGACAATAGAAAAAAAACGTCAATTTTTTGAGATTTGAAAAAAAAAAAAAATACAGCCGATGTCCCGACACTAAAATTTGAAAAATATTTTAATCGAACGAAATAATCTGAAATTTTTCGAAACATCCTAAATTTATAGTCTCATTTATTTGAGCAGTGCAGGGTATAAGCATCGATTGAATGCGACAGTCAGTCGTATATTCCATATCACACGAGTGTGCACAATGAGTCATCTGCCTATTGGTGTATTGATTATTTTTGCGGCTCCAGCGGTTTCGAAAATCGAATACATATATGTATATCTTCAATAACATCAGTCACGCGAGGGAAGAATCGTTATACCTCTAGATTCCCCTGCGACCAATTTCTGACAACCTAATGAACGGAAAGGCCATATGTCGGATTTTCGAAATTGTACAAAACTTTTCAAAGATGAAACATGTGGTATATATTTTTGAAACTTACGGAAGTCCTGAAACGAATTGATATTATATGGCATGCATACATACTTTTATAAATAATGCAGTATGGTCATTATAATTTCTGATCTCGTTGCGTGAGTGAGAAATATGGACAATGTTCTACTTTTGCATTCATTGCTGAAAGGTGAATAATTGCATTTTTAACCAATCCCAAAAACTGATTACATTTTATAACTTTTTGTTTTTAATATCCAACATTTCTCAAAATATCAATTTCGATGATAGCCCATGTAGCACTGAATGTCTCCAGAATATACAGACATTCTGGAGACATTCTGAGACATTCTGGGGATATTCAAAGACATTTGTATTACTTGGGAGGGGATATGTAAATAAAAAATTATCGAAATTCTATATGTATACTCAAATTATTTACTTTGTTACATTTTTATGTACAGATTAGTCGCATATTCTCTTCAAAAAGTTCAAAAATCATTATTAATATTGTATTTTTCTAATCACAGTCTGGAATCTCTGCTCTGATTTCTATATTTTTTTATTATTAAAGCCTCTTTTCTCAGGTAACGGTTCGCCCTTCATCTTCGACGCATCGTTTACGGTTTTGTTTTCTTCCTTCTTTAAGCCTTCGTTTCGGCTTGACAGAAGCTTCGTCACGTCACGTCGCGTCGAGCCAAACCTAAGGGATGAGGAACCAACCAGATATACACTTTCTTGCAGAAGTTGCTTTAAATCAATACCTATGATTTTGCTTCAAAGCACTAGCCTCCATGGCACCATCAGACGTCAATCAAACGACCTCAGATAGTCGAACCTTCGAGCCACAATGGATAGTCGCCCACCTAAATTGTTATTAATTTTATGTATATGCAATTTTAACATCAAAATGACTCAATTGTGATAAGTTAATTGCACTCGTCTGACTACACAATTTCGTCGGACGAAAAAAAAGGAATGGGTTTTTTCATTACTTTCTATATTTCTTGGAGTTGAAATCAATAAGCTACTCAAGTTTAAATGTTTCACTGATTTACTAATGAAATATCATTCTTTCTAGAATAAACATAAAAACTGTCCCTCGTCCCGAAGTGAAACTTCACAGTCAAAATGGCGGAAAATTGATGCAATTAGAGTTCGCACAATATATTTTTATATTTAAAATGTATTAATGAATTATTTGGACGCTAAAAAATTGATAAATCCAAGTCAATTTTACTTGAATCAGACATGTGATTTTTTTTAATGCTTACAAATAAATTATTATTTCAAATAAAAAATGTATTTTTTACCATTTTTTATATTCGCAGATAAATTAAAAAATCTAATCTCCCTGGTATGCCGTTGGCTCCACGTGCAAGTATATTTTTCCATATTACGCAGGGGTCAATTAAAAATAATTCGCTGTAAGCAAATTTTATGTGGGTGTTGTTTGTTTTACATTGTGGGCAGAATCCAAACATGAAATATTGTTAATCAGTTGTTGAAGCTTAACCCTTTAAGCCCCAAACGGACGATTTTTTTGCAGTTTTCGGCTGTCGTTTCTGATAGGTTATCAACGTTGAAAAAATCTCGACATATATCAATTGTAACGAAAAATTTATCGTACTTTCCGATTCTGTCCTCAAAGTCAAAAAGAAAAATACGATCCGAAGAAGATACGTGCGATTATTTAAAAATTACGATACCAATATGCTGGCTTGGGGCCGAAAATTTGATGTATTTTCGATTTTTTGGGAATATATTCTGAATTTTTCGAAATTCAAGATGCTGGATCAAATACTTTATTTTTAATATGTTTTTAATGTTTATAAAAACCTAAAGATGATTACACATGTATTTGGGTACTTACGGTTAGAAATTGTCCTAGCGGAAATTTGGAATATGTTAAAGGTACATATATCCATCAATATTTTTCAAAATTTCAAATTTTTTTTTTGCTTCTATCCGACATTTTGAGGAAGTTGAGGGGATCGTATATGGGCCTGGAATAGCTGATTAGCTGTGAGTATCAATATTTATACGTTTATGTATCCCAAAACACAAGTTTAAACTTTAAACGCGTTTTCTCGAAAATTACTTTTTTCGAGTCGCCACAAGTCATTACTTGAACTCGCGTAATTTTTTAATGAATCGCTCTGAAATTTTTATTACATGCATAAAACACGTTTGGCTACAAAGTAGACTACAATTTTTTTTATATGACCAATAAAGTAGCGCAAAAAGTGCAGTAAAATTCAATTTTTTTTTCAAATTGCCGCCATTTTGTGAATTTTTATGCAATAAATTTTTTTTTTAGTCTATTTTGTAGAGACACTCATACTGATGAAGTATGTTTTTTTTAATTTCATGTTTCAGACCAAATTTACGACCACGAGAACCTAAATCCAAATTCGTAAATGAATTCTTATATTATCTGTCAATTGTATACTTTCCCTATTATCGGTAACAGGAATAAATATTACAAATTGCGAACCCGAAATAGGGAAACGAGATAATAATAAAATGGTAAGAAATAATTGCAAAAGATGCGACAACAGTATTACTAGCAAGGAAATATTTTGTTGCTGCTGTAACGCTTATTTCCCCTCTTGTTTCACACCCGAGAAGTGCGAAGCAACATATACAGAATATAAACCCGTGTGCGCTATCTGGGCTCACAATAGCTGATGAGTTTTCCACATCATCAATATTGCCAAATACAACTAATACAGGGTGTCCCATTTTAATCTGTCGGTGGCAGTAACTCCGAGGGGGGTGGTTCAATCAAAAAACGTTTCAGACAAAAGTTGCAAAGATTGAAGGGGGACATCGAACGGTGACCTTGACCTTGACCTTGAGGTCAAATTTGAAGGTTATTTGAAGGTGTAAAATCAAAATTTCTTGACCGATTATAATAATGAATTTCAAAAATAAGTAAAAACGGTCACTGTACATCAATGAGGTTCAATTATATATTTTTTTATGGTTCTTTGATCCTCATTGATGTACAGTGACCGTTTTTACTTATTTTTGAAATTTATTTATTTGAAGGTGACATTGATTTTTTTAAATGGAAAGCCCAATTTTTTATCCCGGATTTGAAAAGAGCGGGAAATTTTACGTTCAAAACGATATTTATACGATATTTTCAACAAGGTCATGGCAAGGTCTAATGAAGGTG
>JAPYZR010001012.1:0-48221 GCA_030522945.1 Trichopria nigra
AAGAATGTGCAGCTGAAATAAAAAATATGAGGATATAGCTCAAGAACTAACGAACAAAATGAGCAATTGAAACTTAAATTCGGATGGGTACTTTTCTTACAAAAAATTCTGAATGTATGAAACTCAGAAACTCAAAGTGTACCAAATTCAATACTTCGTGCCTACCTACGGTGCGGGTCGAAGTAATTAACCATAAATATATTGCATAGTTTCGATTCTATTTTATTGAAAGTGTTCACATCCTTAATTCTCTGAAAATTATTAGGTAGATTTCAATTTAATGCCAGTTTCGGTAGTATCTAATGACAGTACCAACGTTTATACATATAACGTTAAAGACCCATATATCAAAGGTTATTGAATTTGGTAATTCGAAGAAAAAATGACTATATATATTTTATTTTTTATTTATATGTTTTAAAGTTGGTATAGTATGTTGGATAATAATTAAAAAAAAGGAAAGTTAGTATTTTGATGGGTTCTTTATTAGCAACAAGAATATAATGCTGACGGGAAGGAAAGTATTAGTAACTTCTTTTACGTTACAGTTCTTTGCGAAATGTTTCATCATTGTCATTTCATCGATGATTCATATATAAAAGAACAGAATTTGAACAAATCAGAGGCCACTATCAAGACGTTTTATCACTGCTGCCAAATCTTTGATCGGAGCTGAAAACAGTGCATTACCCATCCCAAGGTAATTCAACGAAGTAATATTCTATTATTCGACAAAAATTAAGTGATTTATTTCTCTGCAGAAAAAGTGTAAATTAAAAAATTTTGAATTATTTATAAGTGTAAGTTTTTATTACTACTAAACTCTAAACTTCATCCAACTTCAAATTACCATTATTGAATATAAAATGAATATTATATAATTAATATTTAAAGACTGCTAATAATAGCTATGACATTTTAAAAATTTGCCAATTTACATATTTGACTAATAGATATAGGTGTAAAGTCGCATTTTAGTGCTCCGAAACCAAATTTTTTTCCAACATGTGACATGAAATTTTGCATGTATATATTATGTAACACGACGGTTACAATAGTAAATCCCAAAAACAATCAACACCTCGAATTAAGGTCAATCACCGGGCGGAGAGAGAAGCCCTATTGTTTATCTCCTCGTTTGTAGTGTTATTGTAGCCGTTCCTTTCTGGCAATAAGATAAAATAATATAATATTCGTGCGTTTTCCACATCTGCCTTCAAACCTATGGAAATTAATCCATTCCCTAATTAGTCCTTCTTCATATCAAGCCCTCCTATTGTCCCTTTCATAAAGATTTCTTATGAAGAATATTAAATGTATAATTTATATAATGAGGAAAATTGTCAATATCTGAAAACGAACGTTGTTTACGTTTTCGTTACAGTCTAATGTTGGTGTGTATATCATCGCACTATTGTTTACGTTGTACTATTCTCCGTCTAACGCGCACAAAGAGGCCAGCCATGGTGTTGACGTTCGTCACACTCATGGGCTGAGCCGCGCTCGTCATAATATTGGGAATTCAATATATATCAACTAAAATAAAATTTACATTTTTCTCACTCGCAGTTTCGCGTTATAAATAGCAATTGACTCAAGACGATCCAGAGGATCCAGAGAGAAGGCCAACTGCTAAACCACTATTGGAAGAATTACAAATCAATATAAAGATGACTTTTTTTTTTATATTACGGCCCTTTTTCTGCCCTTCCATGGCTAATTGGCCCCTCACCGATCGCACTATGACCCGGACGACCTGGGGCCCTGGTATCAGAACCCCAGACCCGGCTGAACCTCGGTGTCGAAATCCAACCAAACCAGGTGGAATTTTGATTCCCCGATCGAGCCTTGTAGTCAAAACTCGACCATGTCTGGAATCAAACCCTGGTTGTCGCGCCTGGCTACCCTAGAGCCACAGTACGTCGGTGTAGCCAGAGTTGCAGGTCGTCTTTAGATGGCACCATACTCACATTTGTCGAGGATGTAGGAAACTGCAGAAAACCCACATCAAGTACAGTAGCGGTCATGAGTCGATTCAAACAACGCCCCGAAATGCAAACTATTTCTATTAATAATGTTTTTTCCAAGATTATTGATAAATATATGGCCTCCTTGATCTCTGACAGATTTTCATCTTTTATAGCACAGGAGCAACACGGTTTTGTTAAGGGAAAGTCCACTCTTTCTAATTTGGCTGTTTTTTTCTGATTAGATTACTCAGTCCTTGGTTAACTCCAAACAGGTGGATGCTGTCTTCCTGGATTTTTCAAAAGCCTACTTCGACTCGATTGATCTGGGGGTTTTATTGACGAAATTATGTAACTTGGGTATTCATGGGAATGCTCTGAAATGGGTTTCTTCTTTTGTTAGTAATAGAGAACAGATTGTTAGAGGCACAAATTCTGGAAGTAATAGAATTTTTAACAACAAAATTTATAACGGACAACTGTAGCTATGCCACACTAAATACTATACGCTCATCACTGTCTCTAATACTTGATATTAAAATTACTACTAACCCAGATGTGAAAAGATTTTTTAAAGCTATTGTGAACAAAAAGCCTCCAAAACCAAAATACAATTTTACATGGGATCCTTCTATTGTTATCAATTTTCTATCTTCTTAGTTCCCAATTGAAACTCTATCATTAGAACAACTCACTAAAAAATTAGCAACACTTTTAGCTTTGATAAGTGCTCAAAGAGTTTAAATTCTATCACTGATAAAAATAAAAAACATACATATAGAAAATTCAAAAATAATTATAAAAGTACCGGATCGAATAAAAGCTTCAGGAAAAAATAAATTTCAACCATTAATAGAAATTGAAAAACTAAATGATAATCCCGAAATATGTACAGCAAATGTATTAATATTTTATTTACAGAAAACATCGAAATTCAGAACCGACAAACTCGAAAATTTATTTCTTACATATCGGAAACCCTTTCACGTCGCCTCATCACAAACGATCAGTCGATGGATAAAAGGTACATTACAAGAAGCAGGTGTAGACACGACAATGTTTTCTATGCACAGCACAAGGCATATGCTTCAACATCGGCTGCATTACGAAATGGCGTCAATCTTAACACTATTAAAAAAGCCGCCAATTGGACACAAAATTCATCGATTTTCGCAAAGCATTACAATTTACCTTTGAATGATACTCCAGCCATGTCTGGTGTATTAAATAATTACAAATAAAATCATTCAAATTATTTCTATCGAATTGATGGAAAACCTTTTTATTCTATAAAAAATTTAAATCAAATATGTAAGTAATTGACATAATCTTCCGAAAAATTCCGTTTATAACTTTGAAATCTCTACCTTGTGATCTCTTCGGACGGAACAACTCGCATAATTAGGATCAAACATCACGTAAGTTCGTTTGATCACTCAATTTTTAAAATTTTTCCATATCACAGAATTTAAACGTATTAAGAAATATAATGATGTATAAATATCGAAATCCAAAATGGCCGATCCAGAATGGCGAACGCCAAAATGCTAAAAAATGTTTCATTCCTTGCGAAAATCGATACACAAGGGTTTTTTCGAGTCATTGATTCCGAATTTGAGAATGAATAAAATTATCACAATCAATGATACTGTTTATGAAATTAAACGTAATTTTTGTAATAGTGTTTACATATATAGGCCAAATAGGTAGATATTGAAAATTATTTCATCAAATGTAACAAAAATGCAGTTAACATTAAGTTTGAAAAATCTCAATTGTATAACACAAATTTTTCATATTTAAAACGGTTTCTTCTTTCATCAAATGAAATTCATAATATTATTGATATTGACAGAAATTGGTTACATACAAATGTAAAAGTTCAAATAAATTATCAGTTTGATTACACACTCAATACATATAACTCCACGTATAATGTATATATAAATCAATAATTTTCGAATCGTTAATTGGACGACTTGTTTACATTTATCATATTCGTATCCCATGTATGTAATTCTATCCAGTGCATATAGAGGGAAACTCCATCTAGCATTCCTAGGTAGGCCTAGCTAGCTCCTTGCTTGAATGCTATCTAGCTCCTAATTGGGTTATCTAGTTAGTCACCCAGGATAGTTCTAGCTAGCGCCTTGATGAAAGACTGTCTCATGACAATTAGGTTTCTAAAGTAGCCATCCCACATAGTTCTGGCTAGCACCGAGATAAAATGCGACCTAGAGCTAGCAAGACTGACCAAGCCGTGCACTTCCTAGCAGGGCGCTAGCTATAACCTAGGATTGCCTAGACAAATTTCCACCTGGGAGGCAAACGTCAAAAGTCCAATATTTTTGCTCTGTTCAACACTACACACAGATCAGAATTCAGACGAACATAAAACAGTTTCACCGAAACGTTTAACTTTAATGCTTTTATGTTGAAATTGAATCCACTCGACCGACAGCCAGTAGCCATACGTGTTTTTTTTTATGATATCATCAGTTGACAAAAAGAAATGCATATGCAGCGTTTGAATAATCCATAAAAAAAATCGAATCGAAAGAAAAGGTAATAATGATCGAAAAAAAAAGCAGTATTTTTTCAAAATATTTCTCATAATACGACGTAATTAATTGCATCCGCATCGTGGCAATTTGAATTTCGTAACCGAGTATAATAAAAGCTGCGCGCGTTACCGGCAACTATGTTGCAGTATATCGTTGCGCGTATGGTTCGCAAGAGGTCATAATATAGCCTTTCGAATTTATGGTTCATCGCAATTTCACGTTGTATTTTATTATATGATATTAAAAAAAATTATCTAATGCAAAACGTTGGCAAATGGGACTTTCGCTCAAGGCGATTGCAGTGATTTTCTAATTTGCACCAAGGATCACGGGCTACGACACCGCGACCCTCCACTGGTTTTTCTACAATTTTTCTTATATGCACACACACACACACACATACACATATCGTGTCACTTTCAGTAATGCATTTATACCAAAATGTTGGTATTTCAATGCATGGTATAACAATATGGTCACGTTGGCTATAATTTATATTCGCCTTCCCTTATTCTCTTCGCTGTTGACCTTTCGTCGGCATACACCCGACTATACTGTGTCTTATTTTTTATCAATCTACCCTTTCTTTTTATCGAAAATGCAATACTGTCATATAATTGTGAGACCAAAACTGGTTTCTTGCTGTGCGGCTTGTACACGCGTTCAACTACTGGCCTGTTCAACGTTACCAGCTATTCAACCATTTGTGGATGATGCAAGAAGTGGTTTATTTTCCTAATGGAGGTTTTGCGCATGATTTCTACATTGGAATGCGATCGAAAATTTTCGTTATCATCATTTGTTACATTCGATATTCGTTCATTCGTTCGTCGAGTGCAAATTCATCCGTTTTTTGTTAAAAATTGATATAGAATAATGAAAACGATAAGGTGATGACGAAGAGATGGACGTTTGATTCGACCTTGGGCGTGCTCTAAAACTTTCGTCAACATCTTCCGTTGGCTGATATCTCATCATTGTTTTTTTATGTTCGGTATCTGGAACTATGCAGATCAGTCTTTGTTATCACGAACAAAGGAGCAGAGTTGCCCATCCACGTCTGGTCCCTCGGGGTGTTATTTCATGTTGTTTCCATTATTTAAGTCGATTTATTTTTGGAACTTTGATTTCTTTCGTACCCTGGTCCTTCTAGAATATTTTCCTTTTGTATTATTTCATAAATATTCATTAATCACTTAGAATATTGTCCCGCAGTAAATGAAGAATTATTGCAGAATAAAATAATAGAATTAGAGTCACAATGAATGCTATTCTTTATCTTCCTCTTATCGTATATTTCTTGTTCTTCAATAGTTCATCGTTTATTACATTTATAACTATATAGATAATATTAACACGAATATAGTATTGTCTTACCAAACGAATAAATTGAAGTTCTTCAATAAGAATTCAATTTTTAGTTCGCGAATCCAATTTCTCGACACCCTGATATACATATTCAAATGAACGTCATGGGAAATGACTGTATAAATTTTATTCGTGGATTGAAATGCATTAGGACATATGGAAACGTAGATATAAAAGATCAAAACGGTATTGCTAACAATGAGAAATAATTATTAAAAAGAATAAATTATTATTATTATTATTTATTAAGAATAAATGTTGAACGTGAGTACGTCTTAATGCTTCCCCACATTGTTCTCAATCCTGTTTTTGACTATCTGAATGCTTTTTAATACATTCGAATCTAGAAATAACGTTTTCCAATTAAGTCATATCCATTTCAATAGATATATTAATCCATAATTACGAATTTGAGTAATTTTAATTGCATGTAATGATGGCTTTTGGATTAATTCGAATTGAAATGAAAGGAATTTAATTTGTAGGCATTAATTTTTTATTCAAATGTATTAAAAGGTATAGAATTCAATTTATAAATGTTCTAGAAAACGAGAATATATTGAAATGTATTCAGCAGAGTAAAAAAAAACGAATTCAGTTATAAAGAAACAAAATTAAGATTTATGTACGCCAATACATTCCAATTCGTTTAAATCCAGGAAGAATATTTATAAATTAAATGCTACACTTGTTAATATACACATTTAAATCGAAAAATAATTTAGCCAAATCGAATTATTTAATTAATTTCAATATATTTTGACCAAAAATTTAATCATTTTTATTGGACGTAATGATTATTTCTGCGGGATTAAAATGTATTAAAATGTATAAAATGTACAGAATATAATTTATACGCATTTATTTTGGATTAAAATGTCATGATGAGCATATAATTCGATGTACATAACTCTCCCAGCAATTGAAAATGTATTGAAACGGATTCGGCACGGCCAAAAAATGAATTCATGTATAACGATGCGAATTCGCAGCTACACTTCAATGCATTTAAATCCTTTTAAATTCAGGAATAATAATTACAAAATCTGTCCTTTTTAATACTTTCGAATCTAGAAATAATGTCTCTTAATTCAGTTAAAGCACTTCAATCCATTTTAATGAAAAACTAAGGAATTTCAATTGCATCTAACTTATAAGAATTAATATCGGATTCAAATACATTAAAACGCATACAATTCAATTTCTAAATATTATTCCAGGACTTAAATGCATTGCGACATATCGTAGTATTTACATGAATTCACTATTATCGTAAATGAATTCGTTTTCCGATTCTGCTGAATCCGTTTCAATATATTTTCATATACTCCCCCGCAATTGAAAATAAATTGAAATGAATACAAATACATTCGTTTCCTCATGTTTTAATGCTTATTTTGTCCATTTTTAAATCCAAAAATAATGTAATTTAATCAAGTAATAATATAGTAAATTAATAAAAGTAAAAGGATTCCAGAAGAATTACAATTTTGAAATCTTTTAATTCTTCTGAAATCCAATTTCTTGACTCTCTCCCTCAAAAAAAAGTAAAGGGATTAAAAAAAATTCAGGAGAAAACCATTGAATACTTTTGCCCATACAGCACCGGGACGTCCCGGGATGTCCTGAGGAGCTCACGAGAAGCTCCTCGGGACAAAAAACGGACATTTGGACGTCCTCGGGAGCTCCTCAGGGCATCCCGGGTCGGATTGTGCTGTATGGGTGAATATGTGTTAATTCTTCAAATCTATTGATTCTAACCTCTGAATTTATTAAACATTCAAAGCAATTCAAAGCTCAAAGCGTTATTATTTTTTGAAGATTCAAAAAAATTCGGAATAGAAAAGGATTTTATCGAAAAACCGAATTTAACAGCGACAATTCGAATTCTCTTTAATACTTTTTTAACGATGAATTCGGTTTCTTCAGTTTCTCCAATTCTTTTCAATCGTTTACTGGTCATCTAATACAATTCAATTTTGGAATTAATATAATGTAGGATTAAATGATTATATCAATTTTCCAATAAATGGAAAAGTATTGAAAGTTTAAAAATTGCATTAAAAAGGTTACATAGCGATTGAAATTTATTCATTTCAAACTTTTTTCATTTAATAATTAAATGAAATTGAATAATAACTGAAGAATCTCAACAAACAAGAATGAAAAAAAAATAGATTCAATAATAAGTTTTATTAA
Organism: Trichopria nigra; assembly: GCA_030522945.1. Taxonomy (NCBI): domain Eukaryota; kingdom Metazoa; phylum Arthropoda; class Insecta; order Hymenoptera; family Diapriidae; genus Trichopria; species Trichopria nigra. Next base: position 8,099 of record JAPYZR010001012.1, read on the forward strand.
TAATCATTCCTTCTTCTAATCCGTTTGAATGATGAGACACGGAATAATGAGAAATGAAATATTTCGAAAAATTAATTTTTTATGAACTCTAAAAGAGTCTCAAAACAAGTCCTTATGTTATTTCGGAAGTTCAAAAACATTCGGAATAGGAAAAGATTCACACACGTCAAAAAATTGGATTCAGGCATCAACGATTGAATTCTTATTGAATCATTATCTGCCTATTTTCTGGCAAATCCTTAAAATTGTAGAATTTAAATGTACAGAAATGTATTGAAATGAACGTGAATATTATTCAATGCTTCCCAATTCTTATCAATGCTATTTTTGTAAACTTAATACTTTTTCGTCCACTGAATAATAAACGAATTTTGTTTCCTGGAGGATTCAAAAAACCAATTGAAAAAATTTTAATTATATTCATAAATGTTTTTCAATCATTTTTAAAAGAAAGTAAGCTACTGCATTTAACCTCCCAATGAAATCGTATTATCAAAAAGCAGAACAGACGTAAATTATTGATTTTTATTTTGCACCCGCCTGCAAATCGACGTTAATCGGTCCTAATTTCGCCTCACTACGGCTGTCGTTGTCGATTTGACACTTATCGAAGACGTCTTCGTAAAATTACGAATAATTTCCCGTCCTCTCGAATCCAGGTTAAGAGCAACTTCCTTATGTAATTTATCTATTAATTGTGTATAGTCCCGCGGCAAAACGGGAATCGCTTCTTCAGATTTTAGGCACTGAATTTCAGTACTATACACTAATGAACTCTGAAGTATACAAGAGAGGTGCGAGATGATAATGAGCGACGCTGGAAACAAATTTGCTACGTATATTTAGAATACGTCCCAGTAAACGAAAAAGAATTGAAGTGTCAAGAATCTGAATTCAACAGCGACAATCTGAATTCTTTTTAATCATTTTGAGGTTAGAAGATTTTAAAAATAATTCAGATTTCCGCTGTTCAATTCAGATTCTTGACACTTCAATTATTTTTCGTTTACTGGGGTAACAGTAACTGCCGTACGTTGATTTGACATATACGTGATGTTATCTATTAAGAATCGAAAATTAATAATAATGATGATGATATGTCGACTCGAATAGTTTTTTTCAATAAGACACCTCTTGTTCTATTGGTTATCCTCGCGATTTGGTCTCCGTCCGTCACGTTCTTCAAGTAAAAATACATTTTATATTTTTGGAATCTAATGAATAGACATTAATAGAATGAATAGTGCTCATAATAAACAATTACTTAAAATTAACGGAAATGAATCGGATTATATCGGACTACAATAAGTCGAAAAGGAAGGCATCACACGTGGTCTCATATTCTACTACACATGTTCTACATGGTGCTGTCACTAGAGCAACTATATTCCCTTGCACTGGACTAATTGAGTTGCGTCGTTCCCCGATCCGAAAGCGGCAAGAAATCTGATTGGAAAGGTAAATTTCCCAATTCCATCGTATTCTTTTTCGTTCGGTGGATGTCAATTGGTCAACTCCCAGTCTCCTCAAAATCTGGCAAGTTCGACCCTTTATCCAAGGGATAGAGAGTCCATGGTAATTCATTTGATGATCTGTCCAAGAATCCGTTCAAGAAACGCGTTTAGGCAATGTGTTTAATCCAACTATCATCAGGGAAACATAACAACAAAGGGTCTATTAATTATTCGCCAATTTATGGAATTAAAAACGAGTCAAGCTTGAATGTCCAAGCTCCAACAATACGCGACGTTTGATATACATTAAATGTTGTCCAATGCTTTTTCGCGAATCTTTCTCTACTGGCATCCGGCGTCCGTTGATTTACGTCAGATCCCAATAGTTAATACGGGATGCCGCGTGACCGTGGTTGCAGAAAGGATGAAATATATGACGAGGCGGCCAGTTTTTCTGCCTGACTACCACCTTCCTCATCTATAGGTGTGCATGCGTGCGGGCAATCGTGAGAAATCGAGCCGTTGGCGTCGAATACGACGCGCGGCGGGCGGATCGATTATTATCCAATCGCCTATAAGGGGCCAATCTTGGCGGGGCCGTCGGCCAGCTCGGTGCAGTTTGGCGTTGATGAATCAAGCGATTAAAGTCGCGTTGCGCACTGGGTCCGCTGATTGGTCAGCATTATCTTGCTCGCGCGCACAGATATATAATATGAAAGGAATAAAAGGCCCGACAATCTTGAGTCGCGGGTAAGTTGGCTTAATTATTGTAGACTTCTTGCGGCATGACGCTCTATTATGCTCCTGCGGGTCCCTCGACTCTGCTCCGCATCAAGATCGTGGCCTGCGGCAGAAATCACCGAGCGATATGTGTAAGCACATATGTACCTACATGCACACACATATATATATATAGATATATACACGTGTAAGATGGAACACGCGTTCGGCCTCAGTGCTCGGATGCGACGACGCTTTCACTCCGGATTGGTCTTTCCAGTCTCTCCCTTCTTTGAGCCTTTTTCTCGCTTATTATACGGCGAGGGAATTAATTGTCGGCGATGAATCATCCTGAAGTGCACATGAACGGGACGAAGTTTGCCGCCAATTTTCGCCAATCTCCTACCTATACCTCGAATTTCCTACTAAAGATATCCATTGATGGTCTGCTCCTCGAAGCTCTTTCGGCTCGAACAATTATATTGCGATCTGAATGAAGATGCTAGGTCGATCGGATCCTTTTTTGTCTAAACGATTCCAACAATTACGTCTTTTAGGTTTACGAGGCAAATATCCGAGTAACAAGGGAATCGCGATGATTAATTACTTATATCCCTGACAGCGAACCATAAATTACCCATCCATATTTACGAGGCTTTCTACAATTTTCGTAAAATGTAAGAAACTTAAATACTTAATCGTTCAAAGTGCTGCTCTATTGTGTTGGGCTACAGCTATTTGTTTCGTGAAGAGAAAGACTACTCAATGTCTGTTTTTTATTTCGTTTTACATTTTATAGAGGTTCAACGGAACACGGCCAAACACTTGCTTCACCTCCCGACATTTTGTTTCACTCGACGCCAACGCAGTTATTCGGCACATCCTGGTTAGCACCAAAATAGCGGCTTATTAGTTTCCTCTACCCGAGTATCAAAAGTCTCTGTTTTCACTTTAAAACTGAACTTCGGCGATCAACCGTAGAACCATTTAGGTGCTAACTATAGGATGCACCCAATTCGTCGAAGTCGGGTCTATCGCTTTTCCCAAATTTTTGTTGATGATCTATGTCGGAAGATATTCGTTCAATAAAACCCGACAACCTATACTGCGAACGGAATTAGACGGATGTTGCCGATGTTGGTCGGAAATAGCCGAACATTTTCCGTAGCCCCCGACATTTTCTTTCAAGGTGCGCAAACAGTTCAGTACATTCTAGTTGGCACCAAAATGGATTTTAATATTAAGATCAGAGACAGGGATTCATTTCATATCCGATATTTATATTATGGTTTACAGTTACGGAGACGATATCGAGATTTCGGTCGATGAGGACCGCTTCATTGGAATCGGAAGCTAAAAAATGAAAATATGTAAAATCGTTGCCTAGAGGGGTTCCGGCTGATATATTCCTTTTACAACTATGTGAAAGCTGATATTGGTATATTAATATTTGATCGTCAAATTTTCGGCGAAATATTTAAAATGTAGAGATACGCCACGAACTGCGGTATTATAGAGTGAGAGAGAGAGAGAGAGAGAGAGAGAGAGAGAGAGAGAGAGAGAGAGAGGAAAAAAAACTGTTGAAATGCTGCAACTCCATTAGGTTATATAAAAGGTTAGCCGATTCCGCTTATGGGACTGGCTATCCGATCTTGCTGCGGATCACAAACGAAGGCCTTAATTAAAGGCATTCATACCGTTTACCGCGCGACAAATTGATTTTCTCGAAGTCGCTGCTAATTGGAAGTCGCGTTACGTATTAAAAAAGTGCCGGAATTAAAACGGCCATTTCTTTCACCTCCAGAACAGTTAATAGATTGAGACATTATGCGAGTGCAAGCGAGTTAGGAAGTAAACGCGTTCGCAATATTGCGAACTATAAGATACCGTAAAACTTTTTACCTGGCTTTTTCAATTGCACAAAAATTTTATTTCAATTTCAGACATTTTAATTGAATCGATTTAAAATGATACATTAACACACCTAAAAAGATGTCTTTAATAAATCGGAGCGGGCTGGAACCATCGGTGAAAGTTTCCGATATTATTCCAGGGTAAAATCCTGAATATTCATCTGATCGATTTGTCGTAAATATACTCGAAATTTTTTTTATCCAACGTAATCCGTCATATAGGAATATGACGGCCCTATTCAGACTAGTCGAATCAAATCCAATCTAGGTAACGTCAGTGATTCTTATTCGTCCGAAAACGTCCAGAAACCAAATCAACCATCTTACGACTAAAAAAAAATATAGAAGACAATTAGGTCGGAGTGCGTTTGGATTAATTAAGGGCTGACAAGATTTAAAAACAATTCCTGATTCGTGTCATGAAGGTCGTAAACCCTTCATTCAGCTATGATTGCCGAATGATGTTGGTAAACAAACGTAATTAAAGGGCATGATTTGAGCGGAACTGCGAACACTTGTGGGACCACTGTGAATGTGCGGAGAGGTGTAGGTTCTTGGGTGCTTGGCGCAAAGACAGAGAGATAAGAGATAGAGGGAGAGAGCAGGAGCAAGAAGGAGAGAGGGTAAGAAGAAGAGAGGCAGTCTGCAAGGAGCAGGAGAAGCAGCAACGGTGGTCTATTCATTCGAGATGTTCGTATATCAGTCGCCTTGCCGAGTCGGTCAGCGACGCAACACTGCCGAGACACGAATCACAAATGTCCCTGTCCACGTGAATGCGGCATCGCATGTCGGGCGTGAAATACAAAGAAAGAGAGAGAGAGAGAGAGAGAGAAAAACAAAAACAAACAAAAATATTCGGCGACATTTTGAAATAAACATTCGGATCAATTGTAATAACCCACCCAGCCCAATACGGCTGTCGGTCAAATGTAAAATGATCAAAGGCGCTACATGAAATGTCATGTCAGCGGAAAGGTCGACTTTGAAGACTGCAAATTGCCGAATCGCCGTAATACCATTGAAAGTCTTTTTGTGATGCACATGTAAATCACGGATACATCTTCGCCCATAATTGCCGGACATGTTAACTCGCTACGCTGTGATACGAAAGATCGCGACCGCACCACCCCTTGCAATTCCAAGTGTGATAATGTGAAAAGTTGAATGTTTTACGAAAATTCAGTCACATATCGAAGCTATGATGGGAGAAGTGATAAGAGTTTCGGGGAGGGCACCGGATATCGGGGATCTGCTGAGGGAGGCCATGGTGTCCCAAAAGTTTGCAGACGTTGCCCTGTGCTGCTCGGGCGGTCAACGATTCTTTGCCCATCGCTTGGTCCTCTCGGCAGCTAGCACTTATTTGCAGGTGAGTCAAGCTCATTGATGTAATTTGATTTGCGGCAATGCTTTAAGCGAGGTATATTATTTCGAGCCGTCTGCAGATATATCGTTACAATAAACGTAAAATCCATGCCAGCGACGAATGCCTATAGACATGATGCGATTTATGCGAACGGTTTCAGAATGTAAACAAGGACTGACGTCATAAAACCCCGTCCTAGCTCAAGATCGCGACCAAAGGCATAATTTTTTAAACTCGCTGCTAAAATTTACAGCTCGCCATTCGATTATAAAGCTTGGCGCGACCGACGTGTTTACCTTTTGAAACGTGCGTCTTTAAATTGCATTTTAATCGTGGAATCTTCTTCAGACCCAAATTTCGTATAAAACGAAAAGGATGTCGGGCAGCGTTGACCCCTTTGTTTTGTTTGTTTTCATTTTTGCACGTGCTTCAACCTTTAGGCTTGCCCCGTCATCGGTAAGTCAATAGCGCCGATTGAAACCTCCAATTACTTTTGTTGATTTATTTTCGTGGCGTGACTGCTTTAATTTTAATCGCTCTTTCAATCTGTGCGAGCAAGTATATTTTAGACGATTCAGGTGATTATTTCATTTCTTAAGGTAACTGTTTTAACTCCTCGTGGCAATTATTTTAATCTCTTAACCGGGGCCCGATACCCGATACGCCGCGGACTCACGAACGTTAATAATTAAAGTGGTTATTAGTCTTTTCGTTTCGATAATTAAGTCTGGACTTATTTCTTTCCAAATAGCCGATGTAAACTATATACGAGTCTCTGTTTCTGGCGGATATATCTTCAGTCGTCGAGAGTTTCTGGAACAAATTATTTTCGTTTCGTAACCTGAAAAATTTGTTTTTTTGTTTTTGTCATCAAAATTATGGGTTTTATTATTCTGAAACCAAATTTCGCTTAAATTAAAAAAAAAAAAGAATTATAATTAAATATTGATCGCAGAAAGACGATTAGATATTTTTAGTCAAAATATTGTGTAAAATTTTTCATATATCAGTGGAGCAATTAAAGAAATTATAACCTGTACTATTTAGCGCTAAAAATACCAGATTCGCAGATAAGTTTTGTTATTGCTACCAATGAATTAGGTTAAGAATAATTTGGATTATACTTGTTTGAACTAAAACGAGTCTTACTACTTTTTGCGCTAAACGTAGTATTCCATCTAAGTATGGCCTTTTAATTAATTCGGGAAATATCGTCGGCTATTTTTCTTTTTAAGAACAGGTCGACGGTTTGTATTTTTAGTTCTCCAGAAAAAGAATCGTCACAATATTCAAATGTGAAATTCATTTTCGAATTAGGAGAAACTGCATTTTTGAAAACGACTCGTCGTTGATTGTTTTCGAAAGATCTGTCCACATTTTCAACCACTGTGTTGAATTAGCCCAATTGAACTTTACAATTCTGAAATCGATCTTTCTCAAAAGTATCATTGGGCCATAACCGTATTAGAGTTGACACCACCATTTTCCTGATTGGCACTATTATTATTATATATGGTTGATTCTATTATTTCTACGGTTGAATACAATCGTATTTATTTACGATTTTTTAATGAAAAGAAAGTTTACTTTTTTATAATAATAAATGAACAAAGAAGTTAACTTAGTTTAGTTAGGAGTTTCAGATTATAAAGTTGAAAGTTAAATATAATATTAACTTTTCGACAATGTTAACTTTATTCAGTTAAACGTAACTTATCAACCAAGATTCACTTATCAACTAAGTTAACTTTTACTGCGGTAAAAAATAAGCAAATGCTATAATTTATACAAAATTTACTTACTGTCTTCTTTTGACAAATTGGAAATACACATATGGAATGAAAAAAAAAACAGAGTTATGTAACAAAAAAAAAATTTGTTAATCTCGTTACAAGGTTAAATCACTTTTCAACCAAGATAACTTGAAAGTTTTAAATATAATTGTAACTCTTCAACTAGATAAGTTAAAAGTTACCTACAAAAAAAACTAAGTCGAATTAAAATTTTAATAACTTTTCGATAAAGTTAACTTGATTAAGTTAAAAGTTTAATATATATATTACTTTTCACCCAAGTTAACTTTACTAACTTACTAGTTACAAATCATTTTCAACTCTTCAACTAAATTGTTTATAAAACAAAATTAACGTTAAAGTTAAAAGGTAAAAATTAAAAGTTGGTAACTTAAAGATAGTATATAAGTGAAAAAGTAACCGAGTTCGGTTAAAAGTTAAAGATTCCGGAAGAATTATTAAGTTGTGTTTAAATCAATTAAGCTTTCAACTAAGTTAACTTCATTAAATGAAAATTTTAATATAACTCACATTTCAATCAAGTTATCTTTACTGACTTAAAAGTTAAAAATAATTTTCGACTATTCAACAAAGTTAGTAACGTAAAGATAGTATAGTTACAACTCAAAAAGTTAATTGAAAAAGTAACCGAGTTGAGTTAAAAGTTAAAGACTCACAAAAAAATTAAATTGGGTTTAAATCAATTGAGCTTTCAACTAAGTTAACTTCATTAAGTTAAATATAATTAACTTTTAAACCAAGTTACTGATTTGAAAGTTTTAAATATAATGTTAACTCTTCAGTACAATGTAAAATATAAGTTATTTATCAAACAAAATTGACATTAACGTTAAATGATAAAACATTAAATTTTAATGTTAATAATTTATAGATACAAAGTTAGAAAGTTAAAAACAAATAATGAAGTTTAATAAAAATGTAACCGACATAAGTTAAAAGTTAACGACTCAACAAAAAAAAACTAACGCGAATTAAAATTAAATAACTTTTCAACAAAGTTAACTTGATTAAGTTAAAAGTTAATACAACTAACTTACCATCCAAGTTAACTCTACTTTACGAGTAACAAATTAAAGCGTTCCCTGGTAAAAAAGTGTATAGAATCGTATAGAATCGGATTCCAATTCTATCCGGATTTTACAGAAACGGATAGAAATGGATACATTTTCTATACATTCCTATTAGTTTATTTAAAATCCTGATAGAATTCGAATCCGATTCTATACGATTCTATCCACTTTTTTACCAGGGTTATTAAGTGCAAAAGTAACCAAGTTAAATTAAAAGTCAACGACTTAGAAAATGACTTTAACATTGATAAATGTTTTAACTTTTTAACTTAACTGAACATTCTAACTAAGTTCTTTCCAACTGTTAATTGAATTGTTATACTCAAGTACGAATACGATGGAAAATCAGTAAATGAAAATTAACAAAATTTGTTATAAAAATCCAAACCATTATACTAACAGTTAATAAAAAATATATGAACATTCAGAGAATGATTTAATTTTAAAATAAATCCCACAGCATGTGATCCGCGATATTGCACTGGACATAATGTATATATAGCGGGCAGCACGCGCTCTCAAGTAACGCCCATAGGGTCTCGGTCTCTGTAAAAAAAAGAAACGTGTTTTTTTGCCGGATGAGATTGGATATATATTATTCTTTAAAATTAAAAGAGAGATACAATTATATTACGTATATTTGTGTCAGGAATCTCGAAAGCAGTATAGATTTTGCGATATCGCAGTTAAAATCAATTTATTGCGAGAGGAGAGAACACTGATTCCAATCTATCATGGTGCTTGGCACCTGCCAGAGGGCAGGAATATCGAAGCGATTTACGTTCACATATATACGTATCGCAGATATAGCGATATGCTTTATGTATAGTACATTTTTATGCTAAAATGAATAGTTTGCATAGAGAATGGCGGATTTAATTCGCCTCGAAAATATTGCGGGCCAATCTGTAGAAACAATTAACCAACTTTTAAATGGCGAAAAGGCATCCTGTCGTCAGGATCAAAGTGGCGAATTCAATATTACGAGGCCATTAAGCGTATAAATTTTCCAGGCAACACCGTACATCAGAATAAAGTGTCCGAACGTCGCTGGCGATCCGATGACGTCGTACTACACGCAGATGTCTCTTCCGTATAGAATCGCATATATATATATATTTAAGGTCTCGGATTATAGGCCACTATATGGCAGAAAGTACAAGGGATTATCCAACTACCCTAAAATCAGTAGAATGATGCAAGCTATTGAAATTTCTTTCATTTGACAATTGTTTTAAAGTTTATTCCGTCAGAAATGCCGGTAAACATTAAGTAAATTGGTCGGCCATAATTAAACGGGATTTAAATGTTTTCTATACGTTGATTTATATTTAATTAGCATTTCTCGGGCCTAATACGCAGGTGACCTGTTTTCACGAAGACAGATTGGTTAATTAAAAAATGGTAACTTAAAATTATTCGATTCGACTCGATCTTATCGATGGAATGTATTTAGACTTCACGCCGATGTATTTCATTATGTATATATAAACTTAATTATCCACGTCCTTGTGAATTTGTTTAGTTTTTGTCTACTTGTGAATTTGTTTAGTTTTCTCCTCGCTGTTTTACCGACTAGTGGTAAAATTAGGACTGCGGAATTCCTACACGTATGGTTTCAAAACGATTGGACCGTCGCGTTTCGTACATGGATTTGAGCTTCTGCACTTTTACCATTTCTCCACATAGTTATATCAGCCGTAATAAATTTCTAACTGGTTTTCTCACCGGGGTACCATTTCTTCATATCATTTATTTTCCATTTCTTGACATTTCTTCACGAGTATTTGCCCACGTATTTGCCCACGTCGTTTTATTATTTCTTCATGTACCTTTATCGTTTCTTGATATCGTTTTACCATTTCTCCATGTTGGTTTATCATTTCACTAAATAGTTAAACCATGTCTTTCTTTTAATGTTAATCTGGTTTTATATAAACAGCGTTTCTAATTTTCTGTTTTTTACATAGTTTCAAATTTTGTGATGCGTTACCATTTTTATTTATTATTAATTTTTCCATCTCTAATTTTTTGCCATTTCTTTGTCAAGTTTTACCATTTTTCCACATCGTTTTACGATTTCTCCGTACGGTTTTATCACTTTTTCACATTTCTTCGTACACTTTTACCATCTCCTCACTTCTTTTACCATTTTCTAGGGGTTTCATTATTTGTCCACGTCATTTTACCAATTTTATATAGCTTTATCACTTCTTCACGTGGTTTTATCACTTCTTCATTCTCGTTTGCCGTTTCTCCACATCGTTGTACCATTTTTATTTCCATCTGGTTTTATATTAATCGCGTATCTACTTTTCTATTTTTTATACGATTTTCAATTTTTGCACAACTTTTTTTCGAGGTGTAATACCTTTTTCCTATATTTTTGTTTCACTTCTTTACACGTGTTTACTGTTTCTTCACATATTTTACCGTTTCTTTATATCGTTTTATTATTCGTCCATATAATTTTACCATTTTCTATATACCTTCTTCACTTCTTCAAGTGGTTTCATCACTTCTCCACATCGTTTTACCAGTTCCCTACATTGCTTTACCAATTCTCTACATCGTTTTACCATTTCATTTCCTTTTTTTTCTCTCAGTGTAATTTCATTTCCCTCTCCTGCTTTTACTATTTTTATGTTTAGTTTCATATCCCTGTACAATATTTTACCATTTCTACACATCGTTTTACCATTCTTCCACGCATCTTAGAAAAGTTTACAAAACCTTCATGTGATTTTATACCAAGTCGTTCTTTTATTTTTTCATACAATGCTGCATATATTTTGACCATGTTTTTTTATGTCAATTTACCATTTCTTCAGCATCGCTTTAGTCAAAGTATCTTTTTACCCTTTTTTTCACATCGTTTTACTATTTCTTCGCATACTTTTCCCGCCTCTGCAGATCTTCTTACCATTTCTCCACACTATATTTTATCATTTCTCTACCTGTCTGTAAGTTGATTTACCATTTTTCGTAAAAATTTACCTTTTCTTCTAATTGGATTATATAAGTTCCGTTTACCTATACTGCTGTATCATTTCTTCGCATCATTTTACTATTTTTCCACTATTTTACCATTGAATTACCATTTCCTCATTTCATTTTATCCCGAAGTGAAAGGCGGAAATTTTTTTTTAATTTGCCGATAGTATGCATGTATTGTCCAATGTTTTAATTTAGATTGACATTGTCCAAAGTTTCCATATCTTAAAAAATGTAGATTTGACATTTTATATGTATTTACCGAAGTATCCCCGTAGCTTCAGTATCTGATAAAATCGCACGAAAACTTACCATTTTTAAGTGAATCTATATATTGTTCGTAAGATAAGACGGCAAATCGCAAAACGGTGAAACCATCACGTGACATTTTTTTGCAGAGAGTTTCGTAAATTATCGTCATCTTTATCAGATGATTTGACGGACAATACACTCTGACGACTATCTGAAAGCCTATCAGCCTCGATAACTCGAGTTCTCGTGTACCATCCGAAAGACGCGTATATGTATACACACGCGTTACAACGGTCCTCCATTAATTCTTCAAGCCAAAAGGACAGATGGGACGTGACCATCGTCGACAAAAGATACAATTCACATTTTTCGAAACGAATTTTCTTCCAGATACGTCCTTGGCGTCTAGCGTTGCGTGCAGAAACATATAACGAGATCTTTATGGAAGCGGCCACGAGGATAGTAAAGTACCATATAACATAGCGATGCGCGCAGTAGGCAGTTTAATGCGGTAGCGGCAGGCCGCTATCGGCCGGATCAAACACTGTTATTTAGAATTTGCACGAGAGTGAGGAGGGCATCAGGACATCGAGAGGGCAGGCACATATACGCTATCGTACCAGCCGTATGCCGAAGCATCATGCGAACGCGTGCGAGTTACTCACATTACTCGCGTACGCAAGTTATTACGGAATCCCAGTCTGAAACGATGAGAACCGACGAGGCCGAGTCGTGAAATTCTGTGAATTGTTCTTCAGCAACGCATGGCCTAAGGGTACGCACGAGATGCCACTACTCAGGAATTAACGAATATTTACACATATTGGCATTTAAATGCAAATGCGTTTGACAAATTGATGAAGATTATGGACCCCTCAAGTTCAGGGAACATTCGTTTGGAATGTTGGACGAAGGATCCTTGAAAAGAGTCAGGGAAGATAAGGACGTTGACAAAAAGGTCGGTCGATCGACGAGGAAACGCAATGTTACAAATCCTGAAAAGTCATTTTATTTCGTTTGTTATTGATCGATGCGTCTCGTCGTTCAAATGAAACTCCAATTAGGAACGCCTGAATGAGGCCCCAGGACCTTGAGGAGGATTGTCCCACGATTGATAGCCTATATGCGAGCGTAACGCGTGATGAATATTCTAACGAGAAGAAAGCTTCCGGTACCTTTTGCTCTTGCAGGTCTGCTCGTCGGCGTATGCTCATTTAATTAAAGACTCCGCGCACGGATACACCGTATGGTCACGTATAGTAGTAATTGTTAACCTAATTACCTGTGCCCGGCGCACGCCGCGGTTGATCGCCATCGACACGGCGGTATATATACCTGGCCTTTCGTCCGTGGAAGATCTATTCGCCCTATCTGTATGCCTATCTATCCTTCTTCCTCGTTCGAGCTATCTGTCTTTTCCGCAGGTTCCTGTGCGTACACCCATCTTCTCCATACGCAGATATATCGCGCCTTTTTTATGGTTGCTAAAAACTATCGAAACAACAAATTATTCTGATTTATCGATTATTGCATTCTCTTTTGTGGCTAGTGGATCCAGACATGTTTACATATTGCGACTCTTTCACCTTGCCCACTGTTGTTGTTATTGTCCTCCATTTGTTATTGATGAAAGTAAGGCCGACTGCGTTTGTGCATGACCTGTAACATTTGTACGAAAAGATAATTTGATAGATGATAGATCTTATCATTTGCACGTAAATGCGCACGATGACTCCTACTTCCATATTGGAGTCTTGATGAACAGCTACAGTAGTATCCTAAATTACAAGTTACCATGACGACTTCCTAGGTTATATTTTACTTGTTGTATATTTGTAATGTTTGAATATTCACAGATGTTTTATTCCATGGACGAAACGTGACAATGCAAGTCTTGGACGCATAAAATTCCAGACTAGATTGATCGTTGTAAAGAATGGGTCAATTCGGAACTCCTCCTCGATACGAACACCGCGACGCGTGAGGAATTTTATCGTAGAGGAGGAGGTTCTACTGCAAATGGTTTTCTACAATTAGTGGCTCCTCGTAAATGTAATAATAATTGCCTCAGTTACGTTTCGCATTAAATCCATTACTCGTTTTTACCGTTGAGATTCGTACGTGGAGTAAAAATTTTACGAGACAACTGCATGATACTATTCAAGCACGTTTGCTTATATAGCTCGTATAAAACCTGTGTCTTCATAACTACATTTATAGAGATCGCGGATGAAAATAAAAAGAGAGTGATTTGAAATTTAGTAAATTAAAAGTACGAGTTTATTTCCTTACGCGGTTCCTTCGTTAGCGTTTCAATTAATTCAATGCTAACAGGTTAAACGTAACTATATCGTTATTATTCGATTAATAACGTCGTAAAGTGAATGTTTCATAAAGTTAACCGACCAATTGACCAGCATTTATGTTTATTAACATTTTGTTTTGAGTATATAAGTAATGAAAAGATAATAATCGATTAGACAAAACGAACGAAAAGTCAAATAAACAAAGGTAATCAAAGAGTAAGTCTTTGATGAGTAGGTTTTGATGGATCCGTCTAAAGCAAAACTCCTTTTCTTTTTACATTAGTAAAATGCAAAAGTGCCTGGGATCTAACTTTCGCTTTCAGTGGTAGTTTTCCAATCTTGCGATGAAATGAACCGAAAAATATACTTGGTCATTTTCGTTAATTGGATTCGATTGAAAACCTAAATCATCTTTAATAAGCCGGGAAACTGAATTTCGTATCAAAAGAAACGAATGGTGATGAATTTATCACAAAGTAATATCCTATTTAAATGTTTGCACACGTTATTAAATAGCTCGAGCTACACCATGACCGATGATTTCCGAGGATAGTGATTTTCATTGTCACCTTCCCCCGGTAATGACTACGTACTTTCCATGTTAATGAATTTCACGTTTCCGTGAGATTCGCTGAAACATCCATACACTAGGCTGATATATATGCCTGCCATTTAATATATTAACATTATCAAAATACTCCAACGTTTAGAATCTTAATTTAATACTAAAAATCTTTACTTTGAACGTCTTGTCTAGGTTGTCGTAAGTTTGTAAACATATTATTAGTAAAAATGCCATTCTATAAATCACCTTTGTAAACTTCCACAACATCAAGATTAGGAAGAGGTAGACAACAATGATGACAGCATAGAGTAGAAACAAAGACAAAAAAGCCAACAAGAGTTAGGAGAACCAAGACGACAATGGCATGCGATTCACGAAAGAGGTTATATGTCAGCTGACGCGGACTCCATGTCGGTCTCGGGGCAACCTGCGTGCGCGCAACTTATGCGTTTCGCTCAAATAGCCAATAAATTAATTTTTATCGTTAAGATTTAAGATTACGTACAAAATGAAGCATATATATTTTATGCAACATAATACTACGTCCAATTTTGTAACGCTTCGTGCGTCACTCCGTGTGTTTATGCCACTATACTGAAATTATAGAATTTTTCGGGTCAAGCAATATGGCGGCTTCCTCTTTTATTTTCACCACCACCGCACCGGCAGTATAGTAATGGCAAACATGTCGACCATATTGAAATTGTGATAATAGTCGCATATCGGTCTCTCACTGCACAGCAAGATTGCGGTCGTCTGAATAAAATCAATCGTATGAATTCCATCTTATGAATACAACCCGATCCTTATCGAGTGTTATTCATAACGACCGTAATCTGATATTGAATTTCAAAAATGTTTTAAACCTCATTTATAATAATCGTTAATGCGAGCCACACTTTTTTTTTACGGTATACAAATATATCTTATACGAGCTGTTTCAATTGCAGAAAAACAAAGTACTTTCGTTCATTAAAATTCATGGCTTCGTTGTTGACATACAATGAAATGATAAAAAATTGAAGAGGGAGAAAACAGTTACCAGCATATATTGAAATATGCGACTCTTTGTTATTTTCATCAACACTACCCAAGACATTATCGAAAGAGAGTGGGCTCTCACAATTTAGGTGAGCGTGTACGTTAAGTGCCCTTGCGGGCCGCAGAATGCGACGCAGCTATCGGACACTCTTATATATGCCATGCACTTGTCCGATAATCCCGTGAATATTTGATATGCTGATACATCTTCATAACAGTTTTTATCATATGCAATTTTAACAAATGCAAACCTAAAACTGTCCATCCCTGAATGAACTAAAAAATAAGATCTTTTTCAAAGTAACAATAAATTATGAAAGTTCCGACTTATGAAATTTTACTTTAAGAATTAACGTTCATCTGTGAGCATGATCATAAAATGTCCACGTTTATAAATTTTCATCTTTTTACAGCCGCAATTTTATGTTTAATTGTGAAACGCGCCTAATATAGAAAAATGTGCGTAAATCACACGAAAGTCGCAAAAGCCGGCTTACCAGCAAACCACGATATAAATCGGTATTTCGCTCTAGGTGGTACTTTCGTGAAGCACAT
The DNA here is from genome assembly GCA_030522945.1 of Trichopria nigra. NCBI lineage: Eukaryota > Metazoa > Arthropoda > Insecta > Hymenoptera > Diapriidae > Trichopria > Trichopria nigra. The sequence goes on from JAPYZR010001012.1 coordinate 24,146, forward strand.
ACGGAGGTTTTTAAATGTTCGCAGCGCGCCACGATGATGCTGCCAAAGTAGCGTAATATACATCGGTAATACCATCTTTGCGGTTTTCACTCGCACTATTTTATTATGGCAAAACGTCCAATAACATACGTCATAAAGATAATGCAAACTAGACACGCAGTTTTTGCGAGACTTCCAATTGTTTTGAGATGGGCGTCAAATGAAACACGCGCGAAAGGAAAAATACAAATGAAAATCAATGCGTTGATCGTAGCTTGATCGTGAAGCCCTTGTAAAAATTTACTACTGAATTTTAATTTATTACTAGAAACTAATAGTGTCACTACTAAAAGCTACTAGTGCGCATCAGTAATAAATTAAGGAATTCAGTGGTAAATTTCTACAAGGGAGTATAATAAGGAGACTACACTGATGAAACCGTTCTTTAGCCAAAAGCTGGACTCGTTTGTGTCTGGACCACCGCGTCATTCAGCAAAAAGTCTACAAAAACGAGATCCAACAAGGGTAATTGGAAGTCAAGGTGTATCCCGAGACGTAGGCGGTGCGTTAGAAACGTAACGTGCGCAGAAGATTACTGCGCACATCAACTATCACTTTAGATTGGTGGAACTAAAAGCCAGTCTCTACTACGCTCTACTACGACTACAGTAATAAGATAATCTTGTTATAACTCTGAAATTTTTGTAAGCAGATCATCTTCTGCTTTACCTCCAACATGATTAACGCCGATTTTACTACTTCCGTTTAATAAAATAGTGGAAACATGTCGAATTTATAAAGCTATAAACCAATAGCAAGTTTGCGAATAATGACCAATCAGAACAATCCTGTACGCGCAACGGGAGACGACGCCTCGTGAGCTACTCCCTTGAATGCGCGATCCTAACGCACGCACACGACTACACGTGTACGTATAGATCGCGTTCACGACCAACGTATAGTGCAAAAAGTAAACATGCAACAAAGTTGCAGGAAACGAAACGTGAGATGTGTTTAAAAATGGCAAGGATCGAAACAAATGCTAATTATTTTATCCAACGATAATTCCTCGCAATAGTCTTAAAAGAGTGCCGAGGAAGAGCACGCACCAAAAGATGCGACGAGATTTGAGAAGGATGCGTCGCGCAACGGAGGACGTAAGAATAATGCGTCGCAGCCGCAAAGATTTATTTATTTACAATGGGCAATCGAAAATACCGGCGGAGCGCGTGACGCTCATGCGCGGAGTAACGCGAGACCCGGTACACGCACGACATGTGCGTGCCACATATCGAGCTTTCTTCATCGCCAATAATTTTACGTGTAAATCGCAACGTGGACGATGTCGGTGGTGCGGCGGCTTGTTTCCTTGTTCCGCGCGTCGGGCCGCAACCGCACGGCGGAAGGCAAAAGGACTGAAAAACACATCGAAATATAACCTTAATGCAGAGACGTATATATGCACGCTTGCTCGGTCGCGCGCGATTGCAATTTATTGAACAGATTTCTATGCAAATACGGAAAGAGAATTCCCTCTTCGTTTTGCTACATGCTGCAACGATCGAGGCAGTAGGAAAGTACCGACAATCGATGTTACTCACTAGTTGCACTTGGGTCGCCGATGTTAGCTACTATTACGCGCCCGACAGCGCCTATTCGCATACGAGCTCGCGATCATCGAGTACGACTTGGAACGACACCGAAATATCCTCTGAAGCCTGCAATACCTCTGCGTGATACTTTTATCATTCGTATAACTGAAATGTGTATAACTATTTTACTGAAGAAGCGAAATCTGCAATAAAACAATAAGGGTTCTCACTCAAAATTTTACAGTTACCCACCCTTCCACCCCCATTGGCACAAAACATTCGACAGATTTCCATCACACATTCAGGATATACCCCGAATGGTAAATTTGCATGTAATCTTAAATCTTACCTATATAAAACTTTGTTTATTTAACGTACGAAGCGCAAGTTGCGTGCGCAGCTCGCCGCGAGACCGACATGGAGTCGAGCAGCTGACATAACCTCTTTCTCATCGCTCTCGCCTTCGTGAATGATATATATTATTGTTGACTTATTGGGTAACGGATCATATCAATCTCTCGATGTAGATCCATTAGTAGTTACCATTGCAGTTACCATGAAATAACCGGAAATGCAGTAAGTTCGATCCATTTCATCCATTTCATGGAGTGGCAATTAGAACCATAGAACATATAGACGCTTATAGAAGGACCCCATGTCGTGGGATAAATTTCTGTTCTATATATTATGTATTCATTGGTGGAACCGAAAATGGACCAGTGATTACCGCCTTTCTTTTTGATTACGTCCAACCGCCGATGCTTGTTTATAATTATCGTGACAAAACTCCACAAAGCAATATATTTACGGGAAGTTCATTAAAGATCGAAGTTTAAAAAAAAAAAAAAAAAAAAAATGGGCAAGGTGAAATTTGAATAAGGAAGAAAAAGTTTGAAAAAAATTGTGAGCAGAAAGTTTCAAAAAAATTGTTTGAATAGAAACAGATATCGAACATGGTGATGCAATCGGAATGAATTGATAATTCATGTGGTAACATTATGAGGAATTAAGTGTTTCGCGACAAAGCGCGAACAATGTCTAGAGTCGCGCGACTTATAATTTGTAAGTGTTATTAACGCGGCACTTGTGGGGGCATGGCTTGTAGCACCCACCTACATGTCGAGCAATAAATCGAACATTCTATGATTTATCTGAAGTCACGACTGAACTTTACGCTCGCGGGTCACCGCGCTGCAACCGCACAGCCACCACGCTCCTGTAGTGGGAAAGACAATGAGCGATGCATCATGCGCTCGCGCACTACGTTGCGACTTCAGAAATTCATTTCGATGCTCAACCTTCCGCAATGTCATATACCTAATATTGAAAACATCAAGGAACCTCGCTTATGTATAAACATGTTCAGCCGCATGGCGTTTGGTGTTTATATGCAGGTTCCCAATTTTGGTTGGTCTTTTCTCACATTGACGGTTCTCCACCAACTGCGTTTGCAAATTAATTGACTCGTGAAGAGGAAAATATGTAAGCACGTGCGAGCAATTTTCGTCAAGTTTCTTCTTCGCAGGGGCTCCGGCGTGAAAGGTTTTCAAGAGAGCAGCTGCGCGTTCGCATGATTCGCGCAGGTTTCTTTCTTTTTCGTTTGACGAAGAAGGTTGACGAATAGAACGGATAGCACGGGTGCAGTGCAGTACAGTGTGGAACACACGGTCGGGCACTCCTGAGAATTCCTCATGTATCGAACACGAAACTGCACCATTTAATGTCTGCTTCTTTCTGCTTCGCATTACTCTTACATCTCTCCGTATATCCTTCTCCTTTTCTTGTTTTTCTTCTTGCTATCCTTTTCCTGCGTTACATTCTTCGGACATTTTTCAAATACTCCCGATTTACAGTCGGTGTAGGTTCCGCGGTTTTAACTTTTGCTTGCCTATCTTCCGTGCACGTATCTAAACTATATATAGAAGCAGCTTCCTATAATTCAACCGCTTTATAGATAAGTTTTTTTTTGACGTTATATGCTTGCGCAGTTTTGACAATCGAGGCAAGGCGAGGAATAGCGGCGCACCTTCCTTTACAAACGCTAAATACATTTGCTTCTCAGCAACACGAAAACCTCACGTTCGCAGATATTTAACTAACTCATCAATTATCTTCCTGAGAAGAAAACAGTGTTCTAAACATTTCATTGCCTCCGATTCCATCTCTGACATGTATTTTTACAACGCTGATGTATACCAAATTATGTCCGAAATGCATAATAATGGCGAATCCAATGAAAAATGAAAAAAAAAAAAAACACCGCCATCTATAGCATTTTATAGTTTATGATGGGATGAATTGAAAATAGTTTATATACTGAAGGAAAGATGATGTTGGGCTTGCATTTTTTGATTTAGATGCTGCTATTTCCAACGTAAAATCTAACCTCGCCGTTATATTCTATGCCCAAATATTTGGAAATAAACTGCGCGCGCATGTACTTTCGGGATCTTACGGTTCTCGCGGTTCCCGCGCATTCTGGAACCTCTTGGGACTCTTATTAGTCGAAAGAATTTTGTAGCGACACTGATCTGTTTGAAAAATTACTTGATAAATCTGACTCGTGAACACAAATTAAACATAACCTATAATGTCTGTTACTAGAAGGAAATCTTATCAGGACGGAACAATTTTGGTTTCCTCGTTACGCTGAAAGTAACTAAAAACAATATAAAGTAAATTTATAGATGGATGTTCTTTAATTTGTCCAAGTAGAACATTAGAAACTATAAACATCGAGCTGCAGTATTTTGTTTCGCCGTAAGAGGAATAAAAAATTAAGAGGACAAGTAATTGTAGACTTTCTGAGATTGATATAAAGTTCTGAAGTTACCGCATTTTATTTAATTGATTTATATTTCTTTAGTTTGTAGGAAGAATCATAAAGTGAGACGCATCCGCCCGCCCGTACCGTAGCGAGATGTGCGTAAACATAACGTGAATTTTGTATTATAGCCTCGTAAATTTCGCATTAAATTGTAAGCATAAACCTTTTACACGCGTGGTTTCTTTGAAAGCGTAAATTTATTGGCGTGTTAAAATGTATTCTTATTCAAATATAATTTACTGCGGTAGTATAGGGGCGGAAGAACCGTTAGCTCCAGTTTTAGTTCGAAGCTTTCCATCCAACTCGAACTGAAATTCATACAGTTAATATACATATGCAGGTTTTGGACTATAGTAACATCCAAAAGATGTATCGTTTAAAGATAAAAATAATGTGAGAATTTAAGATAATCAGTTCTTTGGCGATTAAAGTAAACAAATATTTTGTAAGGACGTGTCAATGACGTTATCTTTACATGTACGCAGTTCATGCCTGCGTGAGTCCGGTAATAGAGAATATAATTTTGCAAAAAAATCCCTTTACAACAATTTTCTCTTCCGCCATGCTATGTTACACGTTACAAAATGCAAAAATCACCGTAAAGACAGTTAATTTCACCTTGTGTACAGTGTAATATGAAGCTAAGTGTCGATTTGAATGTGTCTTTATGGTGCCATAAAGTTACACTTTACAGTCGTTTAAAATGTAGAAATTTGTATATCGGCTCATCAATTCATCGGAAACGACGCGACGTTTGTTTAATAGTGGCGCGGTTAATTCGGAAAACGCTACACTGACAAAACATTAACAACGCATAAATTCCAATGTCTACATAAACCTATCATCGCATTATAGTCTCAGGTATAACGATTGGTGTTTTAAATTGCAGCGCTTGGAATTTGATGCTTTCGAACAAAGTATGTATAGATTTGACCGATTTGACGAATTGGTTAAATATATATTTCGTACATTTTGAATGATTGATTGATTATACATGTCCAGATGCCAAATTTATCAGAAATACGAGCAATTATTATTATACGTTACGTTAGAATGTATTTCAATCACGATTTTGATAATAAATGGATCGTACAATTTGTTTGTATAGGAAGTACTGGTGGCGCATAGTCAAGTAGCGGGATTCTGTGAGCCAATCACCGTGATCCTTGCCGAGGTCGAAGGTTCAGAATTAGCCGCTCTCCTTGGATTCGTCTACACCGGAAGCGCAACGGTACCACGGCCGCGACTAGACGCTTTTTTACGCGCCGCCGAGGCTTTGCACATCCGATTACCGCCACTGCCAGGGGTTTTAAAGAACTGCCTCGAAGACTGCAAACCAGAAGACTTTAAGGACGTAAAAATTAGCGCGCCTTACTTACAGTGCGATCAGTATCCATCTAGCTGGTTCTGGAATGGATCCTCGAAGCTCTTACGCAATGCTCAAATCAGTGGTGGGCGGCATCACGACTGGGCCAAACCTGATAAGACCTATGTGGAAAATGCCCACAGCACTGGTTATTCCGGAACCTCGAATAGGCACCCCATCAAAATGCGATCCTCAACGGAGGTATCGAACAGTTACTGGGAACGGAATTCGGGAAATTCGGCAGATGCACTGGAACAACGTCAAGTATGGTCTGAACCCCGACGTTTGTGCAGGCCGGATTATAACATCGTTGAGGATTATAGCAAAATGCCAACGGCTAGTCCAGCGAGTCCCACTAAAAGTTTCAGAGGACCCCTAGATGAGTCCCACGAAGAAATGCCACCGATACAGCGGCATCATTCGGCTCCAAATTATTGGTCGGTCTACGGATCTGCACAAAATGGCGAAGACTTGACGTGTCGTGAAAGTTGTTGCAAATGGCGGACGCCGAAGAGGCACGTAGCGAATCAGGTGACGGCATCACCGTGGAAGCAACTGAAGAGGCCTCATCACTCGCCAAAGATACATCCGAATCTTCAGTGGCCGCTCGAGCTCACGGTAAGTACGCCGATCTTGTCATCTGCTCTTTAGGAAAAATTCATTACCGTCGTCTGAGAAAACCAATATGGATTATTATCTTATTATCAGAAAAAAAATAAATGAAAATCCACGAAAAGTCCACGATAGAAACATCAATATTATAGATTACCATGCGCATTTTTCAACATATATTCACTTTTTTGTTTACCACCTAGTTTAACAAATTGTACGCTCGTATTGCATTGTTGACCTCGTTATGTCTATAACGCCTGTTTTCAAGTGTGAACTGGGTACACCTAGACCGTTCGGGAAATTATTGTAAAACATTACTACACATTAAAGTAATCGGTATCCTGTCAATGATTAATGGTATATATTTATAATGCATACGTCAGTAGAAAAGTGTAACGAGTTCATGCAGCTAATAAAATGAATACCGATAACGTCTCCAAGGTTGTCGGACGAGTTGAAGGAATAATCGAGGGTGCTTCCCTCGGATCGGAGTCGATCGGTATCGTTTAACGGAAATCTCGTAATAAACAAAATCAAGGTAGATTGTTATAGGCATAATGTCTATTTGTATAAGCTTCTGATTGGATGTCAAATTGTTTAATTTATCGAATATTCAGGAGGATATACAGTATTACGTACATTATATGTTATTAATTGTACCGCTATATTTTCGAAGATGCTTGAACATAAGTCATACGCATTCCACGGATGTCAATGGATTTACGAACTATATAAAATGACGATTGATACAAGAATTAATGGTCGGCGAGGCGAACACTCGATTAACGCTCCAACATTCAGTCATGGCTCGCTAATAAATTAGAAGACGTATAAATTGCGACTCGCCTCCACAGCTAAACCGGTAGAGATATCTATTATCGTCAGCTCATAAATGTCCAGCGCGGTTCTACTAGATTCTATTATACGAGTACGGCGCTCTTTTTCGATAGTTTTAATACATTGATGGATTAGATCTAATAAATCGGCGCCGTACCCTTGCTGGAGGCATTCAAAGATGGAGCTTAGAGATGTATATAGATATAGTTTCAAATAATCATTTTGTTTTGTTAAACAATTGAGCGTAAAATAATTTTGCGATAAAGTTTCGTACGCTGGGTGAATTCTTTAAAACTGAACACAGACATAGGACACTCTTAAACTCCATTTGGGAGTTTTCGCATAGTCTATAAGAGTAAAAGAATCGACAAATGTTTAAAGGCTTCCACACGTCGACCCGTTAAGTTTTCGATACAAAAAATCCAATCAACAATTTTCCATCAAAATCGGATAAAGAGATCACCAACAAAGTGAAAATTTTACGTTCTCGGGCAATAAACTTCAGAATGTACGGATGGAAAATTGAATTTAAAAATGGCGACACCCAATATGGCGGCTTGAAGCCGAAAAGTCGATGACATTTTCGATATGTCCACTTGACAAAATTGGATTTAGAAGAAATCGCGCAAAAGTTACTGAAAGCTAAACTCTAAAATGTAATCTGGTTTACCAAATGTTTGCAAATTTTATACGAGGTATATCATTTTTCGAAAATCTATAAACTAACCGTTTAAAAAACTGAGACATGATTTTGCATGCGTTTCTTAAAAAAAAAAAAACACTCATTGTTGGTAACACGCATTCAAGCCTTCGAGATTAGCTGCGAGCGATCTAGGACCACGCTCGTAAAATGGCCATTCCGACTACGAGCATCAGTGGACAAAACTGTACATGCGGAAGAAATGTTAAAGACATGGAGAGGTAGTTTTTCGAGACAGGGCCTTTTAATATCACTTCGGTACGATTTCTCGTTTACAGTTCCGATAAATAATTGCGCATTGCGACCAACAGCGGGTATTATTATGCAGACTGATTCATGGACCGATCGTTTTGTTACATTAATAAATCGGTAATAATGCCAGTCAACATTTGATCGGGCAAAAAGTTTATTGGTAGATTCGTTTTATAGAGGAGATAAATCCGTTAAGGAATACATGAAAACTTTTCTCACGGCAATATATTTACTTCAATAAAATTCGGCGTTATACCGATCATTAAGCGAGTACAAGTGAGAAAGGTGTTGATATTTCATAGCTATATTCTTACTTGAGCACTAAAATAGCAAATTCAATTTGTAATTAAAATATATAAATTTCACCTAGGTTTATAGTATACCTTTTACCCGTTCTTCGTTTTTTTTTCTCGCACTCCTGGACTGTTTTAAGAAGTCGAAAAACAAACAAATACAAAAGCCTACAATATCATAAAAATTTGTTCCAGGATCAGCGTGGATCTGATCCGTCGTTATCGTGTCAGCCACTGCACAGGCAACATTCAATTTCGCCGCGACTCACTGGACGATGCAGCCTCACGCCGTGCCAGCCTGATAACTTTCATCAAGTTTCTACGGAAAGCATCGAAAAGCGAATCGAATGTCAATTCGACCAACACGTAGAAATTGGCAAGGCAGCAGACAGCAACGTTAGGCTCGACGCAGACTTTCAGGCGCGAGATTTCGGCAACATTCGTCAATCTTCCGCGGGTGCGGAAAATTCAACTTATCAGTCGATTGCCACTAATGAAACGAATAATACGAGTACTCCAAGTCCAAGAACCGTTTCACGAAATCCTTATTCGGCTCCCTTAAGTTGCAGCCCGCAAATACCCTCGGCAACAGTTGCGACAACGCCGAGAAACGTCGTGGAGGAAGTTTACGAACGACAGGGCACGATGGCATACACGTCTCAAAGCCATCAGCAAGATGAACTTAAATTCGGAAGGATCCAGGCTGCCAAACCAGAGTTGTCACATCCTGTTAGTCGATTGTGCGATTCTCTGAGGACGGTTAACGATGAGCTGAAAATTTCACCGGCAAAAGCACCCACGGAAACCGTTAAAGTAGAAAGCGACATTGATGCCACTATTGAGAAGAACAGCGGATCTCTTCTCAGTGATAACAATAATAATAATGACACGATTCCTGTATTGGAAGTAGCGGCCGTCCAGCGCTCTCGTAATGGAGGACACCCCGTGGATCATCAGTGCGACGAGTGCGGGAAAACGTTCGTCACCAGGGCGTCGTTGAAGGTATATGCTCTTTAATTTCTTAATTGTCGTTAATTACATTTAATGCCCCAAGTATTCAAAAAACTCAGCGCCTACAGTAGAACTCGTCATTAATGACGCTGCCAGGATTAGTAATTTTCTTACTTATAAGTAATGACTCGAGAAAGGGTGGCAATGTAGCTCCTCTAAGAACGAGTCTTGCGGCGATGCGCGAAATCGACGCAGGTCGTATTAAACGGTCACTATAGTTGTAGGCAGCTACTAATCGTAAGGCCACTAGTGATGGGCTCTATTGTACATTAATATCTATAAGAGTCCGCGAAATAGCTTTAGTGAACACGATACACGTATTTAATCCGCAAACAGGTCCATAGCAGAACGCACACCGGCGAGAAGCCTTTTCGATGTACCGATTGCGGTAAGCAATTTTCGCAACTACGTAACTACAAGTACCACCGGAGCGTTCACGAGGGTACTCGTGAGTTCGCCGCTACTTGCCCGGAGTGCGGCAAGTACTTCAACGATCGCGGCTACTTGAGCTCTCACATGAAAATTCATCGCAATCGCAAGGAGTACGCCTGCGCGGAATGCGGCAAGAGCTTCAATCAGCGGGTCGCGTACAATATGCACGTGCGCATTCATACCGGGATAAAGCCTCACCAATGCGAGCAATGCGGTAAAGCTTTCTCGAGGAAGATGCTACTGAAGCAGCACTTGAGGACGCACTCCGGCGAGCGTCCTTACCAATGTCAAGTGTGCCACAAAGCTTTCGCCGATCGGTCCAATATGACCCTCCATACCCGTCTCCATTCCGGACTGAAACCTTACCAGTGCACCTTGTGTTCCAAGGCCTTCACCAAAAAACACCATCTCAAAACTCATCTCAACTACCACACCGGAACCAAGCCGTATTCCTGCCCTAAGTGCGCTCTCAGGTTCTCACAGAGCAGTAACATGAGGACTCATTTTAAAAAGTGCACTCTTAACAATCCAACCGATATTACGAGGGACAGCGCCATTGAAGACCAGACGAGTAAAGCGGAGACGTCCAAGAACGAACTTGTCCTTTCGTTGCAGACCGTTGAGGCTGGACCTGCACGGAATCCAGCTGCTGCTTTGACGCCACCGAATTCCGACCAGGAATCCAGCGTACTTACTCCACTTTCGAGAAATCTCCCGTTGCAACTGTCCGGCAAAACCTGACGTTACTCGAGTTGTCGATAGAGGTGCCAAATTTTAATGAAAAATCGCCTTGAATTTTCATTTGAAATGTAAATACTTGCCGATCTATTTTTATACATCAGATTTTATATCACATTTTACAATTTCGCGAAACGAAAAGGATGTTTTTTTAAGGAATTAAAAATAAACTAATATATATTTGTGAGCTAATATATTTGTGAAGAATCAAATTTAATGCTCGAAAGCATTTTTTACTCGTATATTGACTTTTTCGGATATAATTTATTTTATCGTATTTATTTATTATATGGTGTAAGTCTTATCTGTGAACCGAACGTTAATGTATTGAGTAATATAATTCTATTTAATAATGTAAGTGTTTGTTGACATTTGTTGCTGAATGCTACAAGGTAGCCTTATATGTAAGGTTTTTTTTTTCAGATCGTACAAAAAATACTGTACAAATTTTTATATAATATATAAAGATGTTCACCAATTTACGACTAAAACTTATTTTCCTGTTCAATTGATCGTTCCTTTGCTGTATACCAATCGCTTACGATGGATCAGTAATACCTTCAATTATGTATATTTATATCGATACTTTTATTCGTTAAGTACATATTCACACAGCAAAGTAAGTTCGGTCTGGATAGTTTTTGGGAACGCAACGAAACTGAGGTGCACGGTAAGGTAATGATGTCACCATAATCTTAAGGTTATATATAGCCCTCATAAGGATGGCACGAATTATACTTCTCTCTCCTATAAAGTACTATAGTACAAAACTGATTGCATGCAAGTAGATCATAACCTAAAAGTTATAAACCCATGTTTAGGTATGTGCGTTCAGCGTATGATAAAGAATTCCTTATAGAAGTGGGGTGTAACTAAGAATAAGTCGTTGGGCGGGAGAAAATGAGAGGAGGTAGTATCGCAAACTCATTGCCAGTCACGCTTCAGTAAACTTTAGGGCTCGTCGGATTTCGCACGAAACTGAACAGATAAACGACGGACGAATGGGCAACTGAGTAATAGATAGGTAGTATGTGCACTATGCTCGCGGGTTGGCTTCCATGCCAAGACTAGGTTGCGCGTTAGGTTGTAGCCATTATTTACGATCTATATGGCATATACGGATATGTCCGTATATATATATTATGCGATCGGGACGCGCGCCACGCGAGGCTGCTTGTATCCACCTGTGTACCTATACCCGGGATACGTGACGTATCTAATACGTCCACGTGGTCTATGTGTACGTACGTACAGGTTTCGAAGAGACGATGTAGTACCGGCGGCGTTGTCGAGTTCAAGTCCGAGTTCAAGATCGAGGTACTACCGCGGACGTAAATGATGGCACGCTTAATGAATGACGCAACCTGTACTAAGCTCGCCCAAGGAAGTGCGAGCTGATGGTAATAATAAACAAAGCTCGATATGATATCAGTTTCGAGTAAGTGCGTCAGGGGATGCGTGTAAAACCTATTACGATTTATGTATGCGCATGTCTTTTTCTAGAATTTGTTTTCACCGTTGAATGGTAACGTTCTCTGTACAGGAATTTAGTTGTTCGACAACTATTGTTTGGACCTTGATATCGTAACGCGACGCCTTAAATCTTTTATGACAATATTTTAGAATAGTAACGATATTGTCGTCTTGGTTCTCGTCATTAACGTTGTCGTCATTACCGTAGCTGCATCCTCCTCATCGACTTTCCATAACCAATACTGTCATGTAGTCTGCGCCTGTAATATATAGGTCTCCGAAAGTGTCGGTCCCCAAACTGGACTTTATGTTAACGGAACTGTCCGAGTATGCTTAACCTCATCGCATCATAATATCCATTTCCTAACCCTGAATGTTGTCGCTTGTACCATCGTTATCGCACAACATGGCGATTCCCTACTGATGTCCAAATCAATTTAAATCCATGATGACGCAACTCGTAAAAAGATGTCTCGAAAAGACGATGTCCGACGTGCTGCTGGTAGCGTGTGTCAGGGGTACTGAATGTACGTAGAATTCAGTGTTTGCAATAAGCACATACAATTTCAGCTGGCTGAAAACACAGAGAAAGCGAGCTAACGACGGAAGTACGATTTAAGAGGAAGATTGAGAAAGGAAAGGCAAAAAAAAGAAGACACACACACGTCCCCCTTGAAATCTACAATCTCGGCGAGACTCGCGAGTTGCGAGAGATGGCTGCTTTGCGCCGCACCAGCACGTAAGTGTGTACATTGTACGTTGTATATATAACTGGACTTTTACAAGAGCTAACGCGGTGGAAGGTTTACTTTACGGATATTCTTTTCTTGTCTCCAATAATGCACAAAATTGCTCCATGAATTTTGATGACTTCCTACCTGCGGCCTGCGCAACCGCGCTCGTGTACGAGAGCCTATGCTGAAAATGTGGCTGACTAATTAAAGCCGCTGTCATAATCAGCTGTTGCAATGTATATTGTCGATAAAGCAAACCGCGTTTCATACTAAATTAAATCTAATTAGATCCAGCGCTGGTTTAAGAAATTGTCAGGAGATTTGTTAAAATTACTTAAGGAATAGATGGTGGGTTTGCCGCGGAAGTACAAGGATATCCCAGGTGTACAGGATCTTGGATGCGTTGATGCTCCACGATACGTTTCACAGATGTAGGACACCATACTGATATTCCAAGATGGGCATTAATGGATCAATATCCGGTAATGGGGTATTTATTTATAGGCGACTATCCATTAACTGGACCGATATTGGAAATCGTCCTTTAGCACAGATCTATAATTCGTACTCGCATATAAGCGTGGCTCGTTATGTTTTATTGTTTCAACTTACATTATGCACTTACACGCAAAGGCACGAAACGATGTGTACGTCCTACGTCTACAAAAGAAAAAAAAAAGTATGATTATCATTACATAGAAACGCTCTTAAAAAAAAGAAAGGATCCTTAATGAGCGTCTTTTGAACTCATCCTATACAAGTTTTAACCTCTGCTGCTTGGGTTGTGAGGCCGCGAAAGAATCAACCGGATTTTTAGCCGATATACCTTGAAACTTTATAATTGGGTTATCACGTTATTTTTCTAGATCTTTAAATGAATAGATTTCTGCAGATGGAAGAAATAATTTTATTTACTTAGACAAGCTTCGAACGGTTAACTCAGAGGTGTGTATTATATGCAAAATGCGATGCCTAGTACGGTAAGTAAATCTCCGAGTCGCGAGACAATAACGTCCAATCGATGTTTAATCCAAATCGATTAGACATCAATAGGTATACACGGGGAATCCGATAAAAATGGGCACATGAAGAGTATTCGCATCTCGCAATCTCGAGTATGCAATAATAAAGCACACGTATTCCTCCGAGTATATATACGTATCGATATATCGATTCATTGAAGAAATCTCAAGCGTGGATCTTGGAACTATATTTCATGCAGACAGCTCAATTGGGAAGACTGACGCATGTAAGGTATCGTAACGGATCGTTGAAACATCAGGTGTACAGTCGATATTTGCGTTTGAGCGCATATTTGTTCCTGATTCCTAATAGCGATAATAATCCTGATACTAGGCAGAGTACGGCGGGGACCACGCTTTGATTGGACGCAGAATGGGCATGGTGTGAATAAGCCACCGAAGTAACAGATTTTACCATACCGAATACATATATGTAAAATTAATGTTTTATTATAAACTATTATAAATTATTACAAAAGATATTGTTACGTAACTGTTACTGTCAATGTTTGCAGGGTAGTCTTATTAATGGTTGGAAACATTTTTAAAACGATTTCAGTTTCCAAATGTTACAATAGGTCTTAAAATCGTACAAAAAATGTCAAGATTTCCAGCACGTCTTAGTGCGTTGTTTCTAAAAACGCTTAAAAGTATTTTAAAATCTTTTCCAACATTTTAAACAAGTTTCCAAAGGTTAGAATACGTCTTAAAACGGCGCAAACGTCTTGAAACTATTATATAATATAAAAACGTATTTAGACATGTTAAAATATTTTAAACCCACCAAGTCTTAAAACGTTTTTACACCGTATTCGTATAATACGGTTTCAAGATGTCTTAAAGCGTTTACAAGGCGTCAGACATCTTGGAACGATCAAAAAGTAATTGTAACGAGTGTTGTAACGTTTTACAAATATTTTCTTTGTATGGTGCCTCGAAACGGAAAGAAAAGTTTTCAAAACATTTCGCAAGGAAAAGCGTTAAAATAAGGGAGGGAGCCACCTTACATTGCTTGAACCGATTATTAAAATTGCTGGGGCCCTACTGTGCACCTGATGATCACACTGCATAAGTAATAGTGCAAATGTATCCTTAAGCGACAGATAATTAAGAACTGCATTGGCCGAAGTGGCATTATTACAGTAATGAACTTGTTCTGAAAATGTGATAAATTGTCGATGATAAAGCTCTCCACAGCTCTTGTAATAGGGAATCTTTTAGTATGTGATAATTTTTACTACTTTTTAACGGTATACCAGGTAAAGCATTGAACAAGATGACGTCCTTTTGGCCAGATTCTAAGGAATCAATCTGACATATCCTCTTTTCGGTATTAAGGCCAGACGTGATTGACTGCTCTTTTAACCTCTTTTTTCGAACAACTGCGTAACTATATAGTGACCGAAACCTTATACGTTTTTTTTTTTTTTTTTCAACGTATATACCACGATTTTCGGGACATGGCGAAAGAGCATTTATTCTGAAATTTTAGCACAGTACCCAATTCCCAAATGGTCCAAATTAAATAATCGGTCTCAATAGCGTTACATCTAGAGGACGTATTTCGCGCGAAGACAACGGATATACTGAATTTTCACCATTCGATAGGAGTACTGATGACAATGAAGCATCCCTGTTCTCGGTTGTACGTTTCATTCTCGTTAGATAATGCGCTCGTAAAATCCTTAGGACACTTCCGCCTTAGGGACGAGAGTCCGCGATTCAACGCACGCTTCGGTGTATATATCTCGGAAAGATGGAACGGAAGAAACTGTGGCAAGATTAAGATCCTCCACACGCATATCGCATGCATCTCATAATTTTGCGCTCATTACGCGGAAGCTATATCGTAAAAGGTAGCTTTAACCGGCTCGGGGCGTACTGGACTTATACTTACCGGCGCTTGTCGATCCTTTGCTCTCGAATGTAAGGTGTACCTCACATCTTCCGCCTTTCGCACATTCCCTTTTTCTTCGTCGACTATCTCTCTTTCTGTCCACATAAAACAGGTTTATATGTTCGAATACAGGGTACTTGCTGAATATGATTTGGAGGATGGAGGCGAGATAGCGATGAATTTCATTGAAGCTTTTACCCACTGGACATATATCCTGACATGCTGAAAGGTTCGCCACTTCCTTATCACAAAATCTAAGGAAGAAGAAAAATGAACAAGATCTACAGATACGAGGGAAGGTCGATTGCGGAACATTGTTCATCAAAAAGCATTCTCCCCTACCAGCTGTACTATTTTTAATCGCTGTTCACGCCCGCCAATCAGAATTGCACCTGAAGAGGCTCGCGGCGGGGAAAAGGATTGAGGAGAGGATACAGATTTGGACGGGGCCTACTGTATAATTTCCACTTCTATGGGAAGATAAAACTTGCGTCATCGTTAAAGATGAAATCGTCGAGACTTTCGGGACTTACAGAAACTTTGCGAAAAAAAATGAATTCCTACTAGTGTCGACAGCTTGCCGCTAAAAGAATTCGAATCGCCATTAGTATTATATGTTAGTTACGGATCCCCGGCTAACGTATTCCATAAGGATCTCTCGGGTTTTCCAGATTTATTAAAGACTATCAAATTGATTGAAAATTACAACTTCCTGCGGGGAACGAATGTTTTGCTTCGTATCAGCATGAATGATCTCGCGCATTTTATTTGTGAAACTCGGATGCAATTGATAGGCTTGGTTTCCTAATATAGTCTAAACTATCCGCTCATTTATCTTCTCTAACGGTAGTTCGCTGTTCGGAATAAATAAATCTGATTAGTCGGTTTAGAATGTGTGAAATATGAAATTTTCGAGGTTCCCACATTACGCGGTGTCTTCTAATTTGCTGTTTATTGACGCAATAAACGTCCGTGCGTTTACGACCCAAGTATTATAGATATGATGAAGTTGATTCCATTCCATGGAAAAAAGTAGCTCGATTATACTTACATTTTGAATAGACTGCTATTACAGAATTACAAAACCCAACAAATTAACAATTAACTCGATATTACCTGTCATCTTGAAGTATATAGTCCGTTGCTCGGTCTGATAATCCATTTTGTGGCATTTGGCAATGATGAATTCATTCAATCGTTCTAAATTTAGTATGATCCCATATCTCCGACAGGCATTCTGACCATCAGAAATAATAAGACTTTAGGACAGCAAGGCTTCTCCAAGTTTCGTGACGTAACTCGCGGAATACGTTTACGAGGTACATCGCGCGTATATCGCCTCGTGCCGCTCGCATAATGAGAGGCGTAGAAAGAGAAACGAAGAACGGCCTCTTCTTAATTAGAGGTATGATTTATATCAAAGAACACTCTTCTTTTTCGGGCGCGAAGGAAGCGCTCCTACGTGCCCCTATCAACCTTTCCCATGAACTTGGAACATCTTAGGAGCGAGAAGTTCAATAAAACACGGATATAATTGCTGATGACAATTATCACTGGCAAATGATGCGAGGAAGAAACGGAGAGATTTACTCAGACATTATAATACGCGAGTAAAATGTTACGAAAGTGCGTATACGTGCCATTTATTTACTTTATCATTTCGATCTCCAGTACAATGACCCAATATATTTTTTACACTTGCACAAGTCTTAAAAACACACCATCAGCACAGAAATATTAATACTATAGGAACATGACCGAGCTAGAAGATTTAAAAGCAAAATTGGTGCTTACTGGTGCTTAGACAAAATCTGATGCGGTTCCAATGTATGTATTTCTAGGTTATCTTCAGGACACAAGAGACTAAACCAAAAACCAAACCTAACCTAAACAAAAATTGTCTGCAAGATTACATCCGAATGCAAATCCGGAGTTCAACCCCAAAAAGACCAATAGGAACATGACCAAGCTACAGATAGTTGCAGATGCGAGGTTCAAACTGATATAAAGATTGAGCATAAACTAAAACTGATGCAAAAACAATAACGTCAATATCAAGAATCAATCACAAACGAATCACTGCCAGTTTTCATTGCGAAAATAATATATATCGTGTTTAAAATAAGTAATTATACGTATATCTTTTCACCGAGTGTCACCGCGTGTATGCTCTTATACGGAAAGCCTGGAAGTCTCGAGGTCGACATACGTGCTTACAGTTTCCTCGACGCATCATTCCTGAGATACCCGACGCCGGAGGGTGACAAGAAAGAAAAGTTACGTAGTGCCAAGATCATCCAGAAACGGACCGACCAAGAGGAGTTCCCACGCCTCACCTTTCCATCAGATGTACCTCCAATGTTATAGATCTCGAGAATCCTTAAAAGGAAATTTTTGTGATCTACTTTCGTTTTGAAACGGTTTAGAAAAAATGTCCTGTGCCGGGTTAGGGCTTGAAGTTTTCATTATTTATCGTGAAGTGGTTGGAGGTATTTACAATCAAATAGAAATGTAAAAATTATGAATTCAGTTGAAATAAGGTCGAGTACAGAAAGTCGAAGGAGTACCTAAAAAGAAAGAATAACGGCACGGAATGATATTGAAGCTGCAATACACTGGTACACATTTGGTTACGATTATTTCTTTCGTAATGCATCTTCCGGTATCACGTTGTGGAGGCAGAGTTTTAGAAAAGCGATCGCTAATCACAGGAATCCGAGGACTGACGCTGCAACGTTGCAAATAGCCAGTCCGACTGTTCCGATCTGTATTTAATGTGATGCTCTTGTTAAAAATTAAAAACTTCACTGACGCTATATACCAGGCCATTAAATTTCCACCAGGTACTCCGATCGCGAAAACTATTTTGTAACACGCCTTGGATTGAAAACTTCTTGCTAATTCGACGCTGGAAAAGCATCCGCTAAAACCTCAAGTGTTATATAAGTTCATAGCACGCGAGATAACGAGGTGAGTGGGAACAATTACGAATATCGTTCGCAACAAAATAACACAGTAATTGGTAATAATGGCATGTGCATCCTGTACTTTCGCACCAAATGTATCACTTTAATTTTGTAACTTCCTTAGTTTTCGCAGGGTCTTCCCGTACTGAAAATTTCCAAGTGTTTTTTTTTTCCACGTGGTCAAACCGCACGGAAATTCTCAAGAGAGTAAATTGGGTACAAGGAGGATAAAATTTGATTGTAGAAATGTCAGAATAAACTCGAACCGGAATTGGACCGAATTGACTTAATCTGGTTTCCACATGGTTTTTCTAACGTACAAATAGCTATTATGGAATCTTGGATTCTCCGGAGGAATCCCAGTCAAGTTAAGCGTTTCTCACCCGAGATGGGTTCGAGAAATCTTTTCTTGGAATTCACGAAGAGTCTAGTTTTTAGTAATCATTTCTACGTGGAATTTTTCTGCAAAATTTAACATTTAACCCTTCGCATTAAGTAAAAACTGAAACAAATCCCTTGATCGGATGGCGATCCCAAAAGTACTTTCTATATACTAACGAAAATTTATTGTTCAGAATAGTTGGACTGAAGGGCAATCTCACGAGTCTTCTATGTATGAACATTTGATTTTCGATGTAGAATCCCGCATGACAGAAGTGAAACTTAAATATGTATACGCACATAATTATATAACATACGAATCTGAAACTTGAGCAGACTCTTCCGGGTAAGTCACGCATTGCATCCAGGAAGGTCAGCGATCTACATGGGGATACGTGGGGTGACGCGGAACTCCTCTAGGGATGAAGTAGGGTACAGATCGAAAATGATAACATGTAGTAATAAGACCTAGTCGGATAAGAACGTCTCAGAAACACCGCCAAGATGGCACGTGAAATTTCTAAGTTACACTGAACGAGCAAGAAAACCAACCACCTCTTTGCGATATTAAAATAATCCGCTTGTTTTCCCACATTATAAAGCTTTTATTACTTACCCACTATCGTTGACGTGCGTTTTTTATGAAAACTTTGAATATTAAGAAAGTTTATGTTAATTTTCTCACTTGAAATATTTCAGGTTTGCAATAAGGCACTCCTCCTATATACATCCACTTTCGTTTGGCCGCTCGATCTTTAAGCTTCGTCTTTAAAAAATCCGCTTCAAAAGTTTAATGCATTTTTGTACTTTCACTAAACAACGATCTTGAGCAATTATCAATGTTATATTGTATATGTACGGCTTTATTCTGCAATGTTTGCACGAAACATACGAAATTCCTCGAGTGTCCGATCTTCTTGCCACTATTCTGTACATTTTTGGACGTTATAAACTATTCGAATTGCCACATTGGCTTCACTACGTACCCTGAACTATCCTGACTCTCCTACGTGCGATGAACAGATGGTAAAAGGCACAATTTTTTAGTATATTGATCGCATAATATTCATAATATTTTCTTTATTTATCACATGTTCTGCTACATATTAATCAGGACAAGAGGTTATGTCGATAATTAAGATATAGGTTATGTTGATACTTCATACTATATGTGCATAGACCTATCGCCCACAAGAAAGCTTGCCATAGACTGAATATAGTTATGTGGATGTTCTATTATATTTTCGGTTCAATAGGACGTTTTTTCATTTTTTGTCGGTTACCCTACTTCCCGAGTCACACGCATCGTCACAGTACGATTATGCTAGATCTTATCCAATTTCATATAAGATAAAAAAGAAGAGAGCAACTCTGCGCACGTGCTGCGGATTGGTCCACAAACAATATATTGGGAACCACAAAATCCACTATTCTCACTCTTGAATCATCACGTGGTATCAATAATAAACATCCGCCATGAATAAGGATCACGCGTTCTACTATATTAAACGAATTAATACGTGTGCTAAATGGGCGTGAATTATATACATAATAGATCTTTCAACTGTCACCGTAGTCATATTTAATGACAAAATAATATACCATACGGCCAAAGGCATATATAAAGCAGTAACATTTCAATCAACAGGTTTTCTGACATTTTCCTGCAACATTGTCTCCAAATTAGCATTTCACGAATAACATAATATAAGAATGCAATAATGCACGTACATTTACAAAGCAAGTGTTTACATTTTAAAAGTAATAAAAGGCAGACGTGGGGCGAATATGTGAAACGAATATTGCGATGAAAACGTCACATTTTCGAAACAGGTTCTTCAGAATGAATGGTAAAAACGCGATAACTTGCATCATATTCGAAGGTACGATTTCCAATAACGCTGTATGGTTGCAGTGCCAGCCACTTTTTCATTCAATGAGTTCGCGCGATTACTCTCGATTACACCCGCTTCAATTACACTGGCAATAGCCTGAGGAAGAGGTGATTTGAACGAATAAGATAACTGATGCGGAGAAGGGAAAGGAAGGAGAAAGGGAGAGATGACTGTATGACTAAAGAAAGAGAGGGAGGGAGAGAGAGATTATGCTTTCAGAGGTGTTTTCTCACTCGAAGCTCGCGATGGTGCAGAGCTAAATGGAGCAATTAGCAGCATAACGTGAACCTTCGAAACTTCCTTACTGTCGTATATATGAGTCTACATGTGTGAGCAAGAATAAGGATTTTACGAAGTAAACGTGTAACTGTGGGAACCTGTGGTTCTGAATTATTGATGGTGTTTGGCGAAGACATAAACAACATGACGTGATAGTGTCGTTGTCGTTGAGTTCAAATTGAGAACACTAAGGGTCTTGAACTATACAAAACTGTTAAAGTATACGTGCTGGAAATAATATTGAGAAATTATTATTAACAGTTACTTTTGCAAGTATCGGAGGCTATGCTCCAACATTTAAATCGTATGGATCTTGTAAAAAATCATGGCTGAAAGAAATAACGAGCATATAAGGAGGGAAGAATTTCATCTAAATATACTATACCTAGACGGGGTTTTTGGAACACCCTAATTCTCTCAATATTGATGGTCGAGACGAAATTAGGGTGCCTCCACACGGCGCGCAGGAGAAATGACGAAACGATGATTCCTTGTCCGAAACAAGTCCTTGTAGACTTGGGTTAGAAAACATTAGTTTTGTTTGAAATTGTGAGTTTTAACAGGTTCAGACTACATTCCGAAAAGATTCTATAAATGACGGATCCAAAAAAATCAATCAAATATATGTCGAATGACGGATAAACTTTCACGGTTCTTTCTGGGTGGTCCTTTTCCAAATTCAAACTGGTGAATCCAATGTGGCGGATGTATTGACCGACTATCTTATTGTTATTGCATTCGTGTTCCCGTATTTTAACACATAATATTTTATTTCCTCCGTGAGATGATCTCGTTTCGGACGAATACGTGTATGTTTGACTATATACTTACACGCTTATGTAAATGCCAAGCAATAAAGTCGATTCTTGCCGACGATTGCGAGCATGGTGGATTCTATAGTGGAGTTTACCCGCGTGTGAGCATTAATGAACCTTAACGACTCCGCGAATGTACGCGAATCATAGCTTTTACCTTTATGGCCATTAAAATATATCTTAGTTCAATCGAGTCTGCTTCATTTTATCGCGTTCTTTAACATTTTATAGTGTAAAATGAGAAAAGTTCACAATTGGAATTCAGAACTTAAGCTCGATTACTTTTTCTATATTGCTGTCATATTTGCAAAGATTTTCTTCATATAAGGTAGGAAATCGAATTTCAATTAATATGAAATTATTTTTCTTAATGATTTATTTTTATGGTCTTTTGCCATTCTTACACCCTTTCACGTTGCAAGAGGTATATTATTCTCAACGCAAGGTTCGCACGCACAAGGTCAGCTCTTGTACATACAAGGCGATGCGTATAGATAGGCATGTGATAACATGTCGGGAAGAAGAATGGGAAATTCAGAAAGAAAAGATACTTTCTTTCGTTTCATATTGCCATAATCTTTGTACTTTTTCACTGCAGCACGGACCATTAAAAATTTTCATAGATTTTTCCGCTACTTTCAATGGTTTATACATCTCTGCTGAGTTCGCGAATTATACTTTCTGGATGCGCATATAAGGTACAAAGTGAATTGATAAACGTTGACGAAAGAAAGGATGATTCCCAGTGTCTTTTTAATCGACCATTTCGAATGAAAGCACAAATACGTGAGCTATACATCCGCGAGCTACTGCATCTGTACCAAGTTTATTACGTGTGCTCCTGCACTGCGAAATCATGCAATATTACTTAACCGACACGTTTAATGGAGGTAGTCTATCTGTGGCAATCATACGAGGATCGAGTCTGAGGTACGTCGGACGAGTTAAAGCGAGCAAAAAAAAAATTTCCCGATAATAGCGTAAAGAGAAGGAATGTATGTGTGAGACCGCGGGCAGATGGTAGGGGGGACATATAAGTGGAGATCCCAATTAGGAATCGAGCAGCATACTCCTGAATCTATCGATGCTGAATCTCACTTTCACGGCTGAGATACGGATTGACAAATTAATTATGTCGTAATATACGTCTAATTGTAACTAATACCACGCTTATGCGTCCCGTGTAACTTCTCTCGATAGTTAGCCAATCCAGATGAACTGCTTTTATATATAGATTTCATAATTCATCGAAATTCTTCGTTCGATATTTCTGCGTGCTGCTTTGCGTCAATTGCATACATTGAGAAATCCAAATCCAAATATAATATATATACAAATTAAAGTTTTGGGTTTAATGTCCACAGTGTAATCGTATCAATGAGAATGGGACGTGCGTACAAGTATATATAGTACTTGTACACGTACGTACAGATGGATAGGAGCGCATGTGAAGGAAAGTCACATATAAGTATAGTTTGAGGAATACGTGTATACCTGTACAACCTCCAGTTACGTTCAATTCGATTGCACAACTGCAATTCAGCACTCACTCCTGTAATAACGTATAATAAAGCAGTGCAGAGCCTGGCGAGATCAAGAGGAGAGCGAGAAGTCTTTACCAATGAGCTATCAGGTGAATGGAGGATGCTACAGGCATCGCAACTTAACTTTTTAACTCGAAGTTCAATTGCGATAGCGATTGTCGATGGTCTGGAAAATATGCCTACATTCTCTAAGAAACGATGACTTGATGAAATTCTCATCCACATCCGTTTGTCCAGTAGTTTATATATGTTAATTCGTGTCAATACAAGCATTTGTTCTCTTCTAATCAATCTAAACATCGTAATAAACCAAATACACACGTATTTTAATGATGTAGGGGAAATCGGGGTATTCTTGGACACCTTTTTATTTTCACCAAAAACTCTAAAAAAAATTGTTTTTTTTGAAATTTTTAAAGTTCAATTGTGTG
>JAPYZR010001013.1:0-27122 GCA_030522945.1 Trichopria nigra
TTTCTAAAAAAAATCGCGTTTTCTTTCATAAAATGTGCCGTAACTTTTTTTGAGTGAACAATAACCAAATTTGGGCTTCGGAATCTGAAAGAGGGATCAATTTTACGTCGGAAATGGTTTTTAAACAATTTTTTAACTTTTTTTTTCATACAAAAAAGAAAATCGGATAATTTCGAATTGAGAGGAAGAATGTATACATTGTTTCTTATAATTACTTTCTTAATTTATTAATATGCTCTTAATGGGAGATTTTCTTAAATGTAATAATAATAATAACGGAAGGAGGAAGTGAAATTTATCATAGCATATATAAGTGGGTTTTCGCTTCAAGCAAGGGTATAGTAAGGAAGAACATGTGCAATAAATAATCTTCATATCATAGGTAGTTTACTTATGCGCAAGCAAGGTCCGAATATTTATAAGCCTAATAATTTATACCGGTATACCGGTAATGTTTCTTTCAAGTATTAAAATGTATTATACACTCTGAATAATTTCTTTATAATCTTATTATTTCAGTACTTTCGGAACAATTTTGATTCCATCAAAATATATGGCGTCCATGAAAAAGTATTAAAACGAAACGAAAATTTATTTTTTTCCATCTAATCCTATGATTATAATATTACTTCCATTAATTCAATAATAATAATTAAATTTTGGAATATTTTGTAAAATATATCTAACTGCTTCCATTTCAAACAAAAAAAAAAAAAAAAAAAAAATATATAGCATACAATCGAATAGGGCTTCAATTAATTTTAATTCTCTTTCACGAATTGGTTAATAAATAAACGAAAGATGAGAAAAATCAGGAACTCGAAATTCGATGTTTCACTTCCAGAACATACATGAAGCCAATCAATTCATTAAATCGCTAATCTATGTATAAATTTATAATTCAAAGTAATAAGCAAGTTTATTTCTGCATAAAGAAAAAATATAAACTTTATGAAACAAATTTTTTTTAATAGCTCCCGGCTAGTCCTAGTCCAAATTTCCACCTGGGATTATATATAATAATGTTTATTCATAAACGTTCTTTATACGAATTTTTAACCAATTCTTTTTTCATTTGTTCAGCCTGTAAGTATACGTTTTATAAACGGTTTTTAAACCACCGTTTTTACAGAATACGTATACATTAAATTCGTTTATGAAATGAGTTTACACATCCGATCTAAACACATTTTATGCGAGTACGTTACGTATGTCGAAGTGGTACCTATACGTTTTGTAAATACTAATTTAATACGTATATAATTAACGTTTACTTTATGTTTAAAAAATGATATATCAAGACGTTTTGTAGACGGTCATCGAAACGAGAATTATACGAACTTATAAAACGTTCTATATCCCACGTTTATACCATACGTTTAGACCCGAATTAAACGTTTATTATACGATCGAGTTCTTATTGGGAAGTGTGTAATTATTTGAAAGCCACTTTGTATCTGTTTGAATTCATTTGTCATTTTTTAATACGTTAATCGATTTTACGTTTCGATATTTTGTAATCGATTTTCTTTTGTGACAAACCTTGTATTACAATGCATTATAAAATATAAAATGAGTTCAACACTTGGATGCGTCTGAATCCATTGATAATATCTAAACGGTGTCTTGAATTCTGATCGAAATTAATTTCACCACTTTGGACTTCTACCTTATTTGTATTTGTATAACGAATAAAGTGTTTATTGACCAAAAAAAAACTGTTTATGACAAATTGAGTAAAAATTGTGAAAAAACGAATTAATGTTTATGCTTGCAATATTAAAAAGGCATAGAAACTTTATTCGCGACAGACGAATGAAAAATGATTTTTTTTTTTTTACAAACGAGACTGCGCGGATTGAAGAATTGAGGAAATAAATCATTTTTACGTTTTCCAAAATACAAGTACACGACCCAGATTTTCCTCATATTTCGCAGGCGTCAGTATAGCTTACGTCCTAAAATTCGAAATGACCGGTTCAATACTGGAACTCGGTTTACGTGATGGGGATAAAAATAATTCAGACGCACACACAATGACGCAATATGCCTTCATCGCTAAAGAGAAATTTCTCGTGGATCCGCAATACTATATGAAATAAATGATTCCGTGACGTATATACAACGGAAATATAAATTGTTTAATTAGGCACGTGTCGCATGTGCTTCACTCCTGATGCACTTTCATGTTTGCTTTTGACGTAATAAAACTGGTTTGAATTTTTTTAATTAAATGTTTTTTTTTTTGTAAATTTGGCATGAAAAATTGATTTTTCTACATTTTCTTTTTCTTTACTTTATTCGTCATTTTTTTCGTTTAGCATTTGGAGTTTTGGTTCGAATTAATTAAAGAAATGACGTAAAAGGTAATAATAAAAATTTTAATACGTATCAAACTATTCACAAGATGAGTATCATCTCCATTAGATGCATCCAAACTTCAGAGAGATTTGGATTCTATTGCTAGATGGTCCTCTCAGAATTTACTCGATCTAAACGTGAATAAATTGTTGATCTTGGGGTAGTGATTAATGACAATTTTTCTTTTTCAGACCATCTTATGGTCGCGCGCAATAAAGCACATTTGCAGCATCTGGTCTCCGTACACTCAATTAGATATTAATTTACTTGAACAGATCCAAAGGAAAGCTCTTCGATTCCTTGCTTATAAGTCCCGACGCCCAATAATATTTAAAGTTCATTATTAAAATAATAAAAGTTAATATTAAAATTAAAAGGTAATATTAAAAGGTTCATCCTTTTTTTGAACTCTCATAAAAAAAGAATTATTCCTTTTTTTCATTCAAAATAATCGAAGGGAATTGTATTCTTTTTCTATCGTAAATTGATATTTGAAAAAAAAAACATTCGCAAAAGGTACATATCGATAAATAACTTTTCTAATACCCAATCTGTAACTATACGTATATGTCGATTTCACGTAATTACTCGCAATCATTGAAACCATATATACAATACTGCAAGACATAATAAGATAATGACGAATTATCACGCAACTCGATACGGGATGCAGCGTGGATAGTCGATACTTTTTAGAATTTCCTGGTTATTTTCTCGATGTTCCTATTATTATAAAGTCCGAATCTGTTTTCAACGAACTTATATATGAATGATTTATGCCATCTTCGAGTTGTTTTTGCTTTGTTCAAGTCATATGTTACATTCGGATCCATGAAAAATTTAAACTGCTGTTTTTTTTTTGATGGAACGTCGATTGAAAAAAAATCTTCTCGTTACTTTTGGTGAAATTTCACATACATTTTGGATTATTTTTCTATTTTTACCGTGTGTAAAAATATTATAGATAAAAATAGACCAATAGCCGAATATTTAAGAGACGTGTATCAGCCGTAGGAGTGGGTCAACCATTAGAATAGTTGTGTGAACTATAAACTATAAAGTAAGTATATGATTTATCCGACAATATACTAATTATGATAATGATAATTATGATTATTAAAAAGAAAAACTTTTAATATTTTCCAAAATTATTATGTTATCATGCTTTATGTGTGATTTTCCTGACCAAGTATTTCGTAATAAAAGTGTCTGAAAGTAATCGAAAATAAATTCAATGAAGATATTTATAGAATTTCTTCAAATTAACACATTCATAAAATGCAGGCCATCTGACATTTATACATATATACATTTTATAATAAAAAGTAGTCGAAAATAATGTTGACCCGCGATACGTATATGATTTTCGAAGTGATAAATTCATTCGCTTTTTTTTATTGATTTTCTACATACATGTAAAATTTCGAAGAAATCGTCAAATGTAGCGATGCATTTATATTTGATAATGTCAAGTTCATATGATTCAATCGCTGCAAAATTATACGGAAGATCCATCATTCGTAAAATTTTGCAACGGCTGAATGTCTGTTTTGCAATTGATGATGCATATCAAGTATCACAGAGGCAACTTTGCATTTGGACTAATTTACCATCTGGCGATTATCAGAGGAATCACTTTACTAAAAATTATTAATGTGACGTGTAGCACCTATGGCTTCACGCGCAGGTTAAACAAAAGTATATACGTAAAACAATTGACTTTCGCTTGACACATTCGACTTTTGGGATTTGCATTTTATTTTGCGTATGGATCACGTAGAAGATTATTGTCTATATAAAAGACATTGCGGATGCTTTTAAACAGATTGACTTATTTTACCTAACTGTCAAACATAACCAATCCATTTTGATCCGCCACATCCCAGACAGCAGACATATAAAGGAGTTCAGAATGATCTCATTATGTGGTCTTTATGACCTCAGAAAATCCTCAGAAAGTGGCGCACCTGACCTCTTTTGGAGCGCATTCCGAGATCATTCTGAACTCATTTTTATTTTGCTATCTGGGATGGCTATACTAATCCGTTTCATCCCTTGATTTCAATCCGAACGAATTCTCAGTTAATCCATTTTATTCCTTGATCGGACTGTATTGAATAGTTCCGGAATAAGTCGGACAGAAGTATATGTGCGACATTTTTTGGATTCGATCGGATGGGAATGTTTAGAATAACTTCAGAATAAGTCGGATTACATCGGAGTCCATGGGATATTGCGCAACACCATTTCGGATTACGTCGGATTACGAGGGATTAACGTGTATAAAGGATTGGCACGGATTAAGTAATAATTTCGTTATGTTTCGAATAATATAGGATTCAGTCGGATGTGATTTTCAGATTCGCTGAGAATGGACGGATCCCAGTAAACCAAAAAGCATTCACATACCAGAAATATAGGATTAAGAATTATAGAGAAGTATTCGTTTTGGACTGAAACGAATACTTCTCTATTATTCTTAATCCTATTTCTGGAACTTGAATGCTTCTTGGTTTATTGGGATTAGATAGGGGACAGATTCCGGTATGGGACGGATTGCGACGGAATGAAAATACCTTTCCCTTTCAATCCGACTTTTTCCCCAGGGAACCTAACCTAACCTACATATTTATTTCTATACTTATATAATATTTACATCATTTGATATTAGGCCGAGGATGACACTATACAGCATTACATTACTATACATTCCTCTACATATCCATTAATAACAGTGTGTACACATATGGGCATTTCCGTAATATAAGTTCTTAGCTGATACACCGCCGTAACGTTTTACGGCGCGTAAGTAAAGGTGGTAGCAGATAACTTTCTGTGAAGGGTTTACGGCGATACTCAATACAGTAATACCGTAATCTCAACGAAGGCGGATAAAATCCTCTATACCGTAATGACTGCGAATTACGTATCGCCGTAAATCCTTTAATACCGAAAGTTATCCGTTACCATATCGTTATAGGCTTAAGCCGCGAGACGTAATGGCCGCAAATGATAAAGGCGTCGACTTTACAATGCACAATTACATCTATTGTAGACCGGAATTTGAGGCATTACGACCGACGCAGCATAGAGCGTCTTATAATTCCGTATACGACTCCGCCGTAAGACGTATAGCAAACGTAAATAGAATAGTTACGCGGTGTGTCATTACGGCTGTACGTCATTTTACCTGCGTTTGCTACGTTTTATATACGTTACAATCGTCGCTCGTTACGGTGATCTGTCTGCCTGCTAGGGTAGATCTATTCCGTGCATGTATGAATCCTTTTTACGTCATTATAATTTACATTTGGTTACAGTGTCGTAAACCTCCTATAGGACTGTAAAAAACGGTGTTTCTTAATCGTCTTTTTGTCCATTTTTGTTTTGTCCAGTTTAAGAATCATTTGCAATACGACCGCGAGTTCTCCGTATATACGCGTATATATGACAATTCGCATTTTTTGTTTTTGTTCGCCGACTATTCAGTCGTCCACCGGTCACGTGGGCCGCTCTGAGAGAAATTGGAAAGCGGGTCAGGCTGGGGATAGATGGCTGTATGGCTGTCCGCAACGACGGAAGGCTAGAAAAGTTTCATTGTGTTGTCCCCGTGGTAAATCCTATCGCCTCGCGTGTTGCATCGCAACGCGTGTTGTACCGCTCCTGAAATACTATTTATATACATCTCGGTCTCTCTCTCTTGGGCGCGTTAATTACACGATGTACGCGTCATGCCGACGAAATTCTAGGAGGGTCCCGCAGAGATGCGTTTCGAGAATTTCTCTCACGTTTCACCGATAATCGACCTTTTTTGTTTGTAGTTTAATGCGAGAATACTTCGGACAAAACGATTTAATCGTTTCGAAGAAAAAGTGAATTCCAGCAGCGAGTTTCGCGTCTCCTCGTTGTCATTGCATATTCGTCACATTGGTGGCGCCATCTAGCATCGTTATATTGGAACTATTGGGATTATTATTTATTGTATAGTTAATGGCACTGGTGTGATGTACCATAACTGTAATTTTCATAACTGTAAATTCCGCGTACACTTGGATTTGTTGCACTGAGTGTCGCCATCTAAAACGCGACATAATCAATTAGGGTGGTAAATTCTTGCCCTTAATGTGTAACCAAAATGAACGATATTTTAATCACGATTAAGTCGTGCACCGATATTGCGGTTATAACTAAATGACATAAGAGCATAATTGAGCGAAGAAATTGAAGTTGCGTTGATGACGCCGTAATACCCAATGAGAGTATAACGATTGAACTAATGTGTTAGTGTACGACGAAAAACTTATCAAACGCTGATTACGGAAGCCGGTGTAATTGATGTTTAAGTTTTTTTTACGCGCTCGATGCGGAATGCTAAAATCCTGGGAGAGTCGATAGAAGTGACCTGAAATTGGTATAGAAAAAAAAAAGAAATCGACAAAATATTTGGATACATAGACAGTAGAAAGTTAGGAAAGTGACGAAAGTTACGAATGGTGAAAAAAAGTAAGGCTACTAATAATGTAGACGCAAAGAATATTCATGTGAATTGAAAAGTTATATAGACCTAAAGAAACAGAAACCGGATATTTTTTCAAGTCCAAATCTGTTTTAGGGCGTTTTTGAGCCCCTGCTTACATATATTTGTCCATTTTTTTTTTGTTTGGACACGCAGTTGTTGGACACCTCGTATGTAAACTATAAATATAAATGTAAGAATTAATTGTATTTGTAGTTTTATTTAATTTCTAAGATTATATAATCTCGATCTCGGCCTCGTTTTAATTTTGTTGCAGGAGTTGGAGAGGCCTAGTTCTGAAATGCGCATGATAAACTGGTCTTTGAAAATTCGTTGAAAGCAGTACTGATGAAGACGTATGTTGGAAATGGCAGAGATAAGTGGGAAATTAATTCGATAGCACCACGTGGAACACTCTAAGGTAAACTTTTCGAGATTTCTCGCTACGAAGCTGCTATAAATAATTTTCGGGCAATTTATACCCACGGCCCGCGGGCCGATCGCCGCGAAACTCCTCGTCGACTTCGATAAAAAGAAGTATACATGTCACTACACATTTTCTGTATACATTCATAATTTTCGAGATATATTTGTTTGACATATTTTTATTGAACATTTTATGAAATGTGACTGTAATTTTTTCGTGTTATTTTACGATCATAGGGAGGTTTTATTTTCAAGAAGTCTTGAATAGTATTATAATTGAAGTTTCCGTTCTTCTCAGATGCAAGGGAATTTTTTCGGGTACAATGCTCGAGGTCTAAATGTTGCAAATCAATTGTAATTTCATAGCCAAAGGCGACAACATTCGGATTTTTTTCTTTTTTTTTTTTTAATACATCAATCGCTCACCGAGGCGGGGATCATTTATCGCGTCGATCTGATACGGCGCACCTTTGGCGCTTTTCGCCGATTGCGAAATTAGTCGAGTCGATGTCGAAATAAACCGAGATCTTATGTACGACCTCGCGGTTTGCGCGTGTCGAATATGCACGGACACGGAAAATACGATTCTAAATAAGCTGCGTGCGCGGAGAACCTTCGAAGGCCATAATTACCGGATCGTCTGTCGAAACACCATTAACGCTTTGTTGCTCACTTGCACTTCATCCTTTGATATTGACGTTTAACGATTGGGAAATATTGCAATTTCCATCATTCACCGTTGGCTTCTCCTCGCGGTTACTACTTGTTTACGGTTTACCATCTCGAGAAACTATGAGGTTTTCCAGGCGAATAAACGAAAAACTATGTGTTTTTTTTTTCAGGGAAATGAAGGAATATGTATTTCTCCAAAGTCTATTGTTTTTTTGTAAAAACAGGTGGAAGCAACTTGTATCAAACTCTAACGTCGATAAACAACCTGCTTTTTCAGACAAATAAACAAAGAAACAATATGGTAAATGAACGAAAACCCCATATGCTTTTTTCTGAGTCCACGTCTAATACAAATTCAAAATCACATGTCAAGAAATTACGTGGTTTTCCAGGTAAACAAAGGAAGAAACCTTATAATTTTCCTAATTGCAAGTCCAGAATCACGTGATGAGAAACCATGTAGCTTTCTGTCTAAATAAACGAAGAAACGATGTGGTTTTCTAGGTGAATAAGAGAAGAAACCATCTGATTAGCTAAGTCCAAGTTTAAGTGCAAATCCAAATCATGTGACCATGCGGTTTTCCACACGAATAGTTGAAGAAACTATTTTATCGAGTATATAAAATCAGAAACGATGTGCTCTTTTCAAGTCCACGTCTAATGTAAGTCTACAATTCACATGTTAAGAAACGACGTGGTTTTATATGTAAATAAACGAAGAAACAATGTGTTTTTTCAGGTGGATAAGCGAAGAAATCATGCGTGGTTTCGCTAAGTCCAAACCACGTCGAGAAACCATGCGATTATTCAGACAAATGAATAAAGAAACTGTATTTTATCAGTTAAATAAAGGAAGAAACGAGATGAGCTTTTTTCCAAGCCCGCGTCCAATACAAGTCCAAAATCACATGCGAAGAAAGTGCGTGGTTCTCTAGGTAAACAAATGAAGAAACCGTATGATATACCTTCAAGTTGTTATTTTAAGTGCAAGTACAAAAGTTTGATTTGTTTTCATTTTTCGCCATAAAGATAAACCAACGATAATATTTCTTTAATAGAATTAGAAGCACGTCAAGATATGGATTTATCACGTGGAGAAGCCGCCATCATGTATCACGTGGAAAATTACCACCAAATTTACTATTGTCGAACATTTAACCACTTGGTACATTTCTCGGAGAAACGAAAATTCAACACGGAAAAAAAGTATTGTTGGGATAACTATGCTACAGTCTCCTGGTTGACATGACCATTTCTATGGTTGAAATAACCATAGAATAGTTGCTCCAACAATAGGTTTTCTCGGTGTAAAGAAGTACAGCGCATTTTCTACCTGGTCAATTTTGAATTAATAACCTACATCCCAAACAGGACATCTGCTTGAGGATGTCCTCAGGAGTTCCTCAGAACGTCCAAATGTCCGCTTTTCTTGTCCTTTCAATGTGCTCAAGAAATCATTAGGTAAAACAGGATATCGTAAGGATGTTGAGATGATGGTGCTGTTTGGGAATTTCTTCAATTGAGCAACGCCAACTTGAGAAATGGTAAACTCTAAAACGTAGGTTTAAAAAAATGACAATACGTGAAATAATTGTTTCGTTTTATGAAGCGTTTACGGAGGTAACACTTAAAGAAAATTGTAACGTCCGCCGCTTCGTTTTCGCGTTACGAAATGACATCACGATGTAAACAATTATAACCGTAGGAAAGAACAAGTCAGACGGCGCGAAGAAGCATATACGAGTTAAATGACTCTCGTGTAATTGCGGCCAACAATGCCTAGTTAAATGACGTATCTTACTTATGATGGTGTGCACGAGAGAAGTTCGTTGCGACCATATACCGCAGTCTTCACGTGAACTTAAATGAGGGTCTTACCTGGTGATAACGGATTATTACGTCTTCGCCCCCATGCACAACGCGATGATTTCGCAAATTCGCCATTTTCTTCTTGGGTGTGAATATTAATATAACGCGAGAAAATAATTAAAATAAACGCACTGTATATATATATATATATATATATATATATATATATAATCTAAACATCAGATTAAGAGAGGGCAATTATTTTGCTTCATATATGGGTCGAGAGCTGTATTCTGAATATGCGAAAGAAACTTGGTTCTTGAACGTAAAATTTTACCAGGAAAAAATGTATTGATCTTTTCCATATGAATTTGCAAATGACACATTATTTTATCTAAAAATGTAAATATTTTTTTAAATAAGAAACGATCATTGTATGTGTGTGTGCGCGCGTGTGGTTAACGCCTAATGACAAATGCGATTTAAATAGTGTAAGAATAACGCGTTCCTGGCACATGTCACCCGGCAAGTTTTATGTGAATATGATATTGTTCATCACGTCACTTAAAAAATTATAAATAACAGTGATTTCCGTCTTTTTTCACAAGACAGCGCAACTTTTTCATTCATATATACGAATGCGCGCGTTTCTGATTGAGTGCTGTCCAATTAATTTTTTTATACATTCTCGTTAATTCTTGGAAATTGGGTATAATTCGTTTTTTGTAATTATTTTTTATATTCTTTTTTTGTTTAATTGAAATTTTCATTTTAGTTTCGACATTCCGAAGGTTTTCGGGAGATTTATCAAATTATGTTATTTTTAGAAATCCTAATGAGTTATATATACATAGATCTATATATAGGGCCTGCCGTACAAAATCCAACGTTCCAATGCACGACCCTTCTTATCGTTCAAAACTCGATCGAGTGATTTTGAACACGATATGTTTTTTTTTTCAAATTTTTTAAAACTTTTTCAAATATAATATTTCAACGAAATCTAACGTGACCTAACCTAACCTAAAGATCTTAATGCCATGAATAATAATCCCAAGACCATTTCAGTTGTAAGTACAATATAGTCTCTTTGTGTCATGTCCTTTAGAATCGTCATTTATCCTTTCGACAGTCGTACCAAAGTTTTTTAAAGACTTTTTTTCCCCAAGTATTCTGAGGGATTTTTTTAGAAGTCGGTAAAACAGGAAAAGCTATTTTCCTAGCCGGGTTTTCGCGGTTAATCGGGAAATGCCGGCGACCTGACCTTTTACGGCGCGTCGCGTTGGCTTCGACACACGCGTCTCTTTTCCGTCTTACATCCCTCGTGCTGTGCAC
Organism: Trichopria nigra; assembly: GCA_030522945.1. Taxonomy (NCBI): domain Eukaryota; kingdom Metazoa; phylum Arthropoda; class Insecta; order Hymenoptera; family Diapriidae; genus Trichopria; species Trichopria nigra. The sequence goes on from JAPYZR010001013.1 coordinate 11,120, forward strand.
GTCATCGGTCGCCGACCGTTTTAACCTCACCGGCTCGAAGTCACGTTTACGACTTCTGAATAAGAACACGTGGAAAGTGATTTAAGCATTTTCTTCCCTTACCTATTTTTTGTTTGTTAATTTTTCACCCTTTGTCTTCCGTTAGATTACAATGAAATCTTCAATTGGATGTAAACAATCCATAAGATGATCTATTTGATTTATTTACAAGAAAATGTATAATCTTCGCATTGATGTTTCCACTGACAGCATCCTCCAGATCGTCCCACCAAGACTCACTCGTATACGTAACATCAACATCTGATGTAACTTTATTCTATGAAATGTTGTCATGTCTAAACTGATTTAAGCAAATTCTAGCAATGCTTGAAGCGGCCAAAGGCAATGTTGACATGATTCCAATATCAACTGATGCATTCCAACATAGCCTTCAGAATGACGGCAGCTCTTGACTGTTGTTTTTGTACGAATTTTTTGTCCGCTGACCAATTTTCATCGGTTGACGATTAGGATGAAATAAGAGCGAATAGTCAAGGCCTAAGCTGATTTTGAAAGAGCTCATCCATGTCCGAATCATGACAGACTTCGGATTCCAGTCAATGGTGGATTTTTGTGCGCTTTCTAACCAAACTCTAGTCGTAGGTTAGAGCAAGTCATGGAATAAGGCTCGATTGCGACTAGAAGGATCTCTTAATTTGGATCCAGATATATCAGAATCTACTTGCTTAAAAGTATATATCAACTCTAAGAGTTACTGTTGAATAAATTCAAATGGTCGAACTTGGTTCCAACAAATCTCGTTCGATCTGACCTGGACTCACCTGGAATCCAGTTCATACAGCCAGACATGACACTATTATCACCCTCTATTCATTGTTCAATATCCCAGTAATTTATACATGTCCGTCATCTTAAGATGTTTAAAATAATCTTTAAATACAACTTTGATTCATTCTGATTATGAGCTTAAGTTTGAGTCAGGTAACATTAAATCCTAATTGGATACGAATATATATCTAAGATCTCATTTGATAAGATCGCTCTACATCACGTCAAATCTATGTAGATCTGATGATATCTTGATCTAAGAAGGTATAATCGATTCTCTAACAGTGAATGCATCTATACTGGCCAGATTGAGATCTATAGATCTAATTCTAGTTCAGAAAGTCACATTCAATGGTGAATATGAATCACATCTATCAGTTTTCAAAACAGAAATCACTGCAATAAAATATGATCGGAAATCTAATCCTGAGTGAGATCTAATTTTTATCTGATCATATCTAACCCGATCCAATCAGATTTATACTGATCTATTAATAAATCGTCAAGATTTTGTTTGGCTTAAAAATCTAACGAAGGCTTTTAGGCTTTTCAAAACAATTAATTTTTTTTTTCTTCAAAATACTAAAAAAAAATTTTTCTTTTATGTACTTTCATCAGTCACTTTTATAAAAGAGTCGGATTTTCACTCTTCAAGTTCTTCATTTTTGTTTAGGGAATTCTCAGACGAGACATTGTACGTTGACATTGTCAATAAACGAATTTTTGAAATTCGAGGTACAATTGCATTATTACAAATGCATATATTTTTAAATGTGTATATTATAATCTGATGTTATTCCTAAAATAAACGTTAAAAGTATACCTTAATTAAGTATACTTTCTATCAAGTAATTATACAATTACGAAATTATTTAAATCATTATGATACACGCAATTTCAATTTTCATTAGATATATTTTTGTAAAAAAAAAGACTGATTGTTTGTCTTATTTTATTAATTTAAGATTGCCCTAAATTTCAGTAGTAAAGATAGAAAGGAGTAGCTCTTTGATGAAGAGTGAATATTTCACTTTTTTTTTAGAATCGACTTGACCCTAATACAATACAAACATTGTGTCTAATTTCTCTCTTAGAAAAACAAAAATGTCTCTTATGGAAGAGTGGCGCTGTTATCACCCTAAGGATTGGAGAAAAACATATAGCAAAGGAGTTCTTTATGTACATGTATTTTTAGGGACTCGATATATTTCACATAAGTAAAAAAAAAAAAAAAAAAACAATTATAAACAATTTTTGTTTGTTTGTTATACACATACGTTTTTATTACGTTTTTATTGCAAACTTTTTTTTTTACTAATTTGTGTCAGTCGGTTTCAAATGCATTACATAATCAAATGAGAAGTCGAGTTTCATGGATAATTATATTAAGTATATTTATTTTCCACTAATATTATGACAAATTATCAAAATCAAATCAGAGTGAATGAAAATGATTGCACTTTAGCCAACTAAAAGAATCAAATTACTGAATTTTCAATTTTGCTATTTATTGACGATTAATAAATCGATAATAATTAATTAGCAATCAATCAATAATAAATCATTACATTACTAAATCGTTATCGTAAAGTAAAAAGAACACAGATAAAAAATAATAGTCGTCACATATCGCCATTCACAAAAAACATATATTATGTTTCTGCTTCTCGTGCGAGAATCTGCGGGGGCGTATCGCTCGACGTTATTTGTTTTTAACGTTCGCACAGGTGGACAACCTGGGAACAATGTTTTACCGGTCTGCACAGTTCCGGTTTCGTGGAATTCCCCGCAATAGAAAAAATACAATTTTTATATAATATTACACATATATATAATATTACATAAAAATTGTATTTATATATATCGATGTTATATATATATATATATATTATAGTGACCTACAAATGGAGTTCAAGATATTTTGGTATTTCCAAATATCTCGACGGCTTATAGGAGAAGATGCTTCCAGCGCAGCTGTAGTGTCATTTTACGATATATACGTTTACGAGCTATATAGTGACTCTTAGCGCGAACTTTTCTAAAAATCACGAGTTGTAGAAATACATACGACTAAAGACTGTCTTGAAAACTACTATTTGACTTTTCCGAAAATATCCTGAAGAGAATCGAAGATTATACATTTTACAGAACGACGGAAGCTACTCTTAAAATATATTTTTTAAAGAATTACGCGAAATAGTCTGTCGTAGGAGAATTGAAAAAATTGGTTTTGATATTATTTATAAATAAGTTTGTAAATGGATTTCTATTTTTGCTTTGCTTATATTTTCCGTTATGCATTTAATATTTGATGATTTAAAAAAAAAAACACAAATTTCAATTATAATGTTTTTTCTTCACTTTTTTTTTTTAGAAAATCATTTTCTATTGCAGTTTCAGTCGTATAATTTTTTTTTCAAATTTTCTACATTTTTTAAAATTTAACTATGCCTCTTACAATGTTCGCTATGCTTTTAGGAGGTTTCACTATGCCTTTTAAGAATGGCGAAAAATTGAAATAGTAATATAACTATGCTTTTTACAACGTTCACTATGCTTTCAGGGAGATACCCTATGCTTTTAAGAGGGTTATCACAATGCCTTTCTAAATTCCAACTATACTTCGGATTAAATAAAAGAATGGCGCAAAATTGAAAGACTAATTTAACTATGCCTCATGGAACATGCACTATGCCTTCAGGGGGGCAAACTATGCCTTTCAAAATTCTAACTATGCCTCGAACCGACTTAAAAAAGATCAAGAAATTCAAAGAATATTTCAAATTTTATCACAAATAATGAAATTTTACGATTAAAGTCGAATTTCTCATCGGTTAAACTATCACATAAAAAAAAATAAAACTTACACTTACACTACTCATTTCACACAAAACTCATACACGTTTTGATCGAAAACGAAAGAAACAAATCGAATTACTCTTATTGAAACAAAAATTAAAAGTCACATTTTGTTAAAAACAAAAACAGCGTAAAAAATTTCGAACTAACGACACATCTCGATGACACAGAAGCGAAACAACCGGAATCGCTACAAAGTTACTATTTTTCGAAGCGTGGAGTTGCCGGTCCTGGATTCGTATTTCCTCGTTAAACCGGAAATCGTCTTCGCTCGATCAAATCGTGCATCGTCGTAATGAATGCGTTCGGACATCGCGATTTTTCGCCGATAGTGTTTTTTTTTTTGTTTTACCTTGATGGGATGGTGGGCAGTGGCAATTGGTGGTAGTTTTGGTGTCCGATGTGCTTAGGCGACTGCGCCAAAGCTCGGCGAGATGTCCGTTGGTGGTGCCGGCGCTGCTGCCGGTGCTGCTGGTGAAGTATGGCATCACTCGTACCGATTTAGACTTCCTAAAATAGTCCGGAGTTATTGCTGTTACCTCAAACCTTCCTATGTGCTTTAATTTCCCGTAAACGCCTGAATATCCGCGGATTCCGTAAAGTGCAGGGGGACGATACGGCCCTGGTCCGTTCGACGGCCGCTTCCGTAATGGCGGAATAAAGGTGTCGTTGGAACTAAACTTTGCTAATAAGTCTATTCGAATAAGCATCAATTTCTTAACATCCTAAAAATATTGGAAACCCGTTGAAAATTACCGTCCTTATAGAAAATATTGAATTTCATTTTCGAGGTTTGCGGACATCAGGTGGTAGGCGATTGTACTGTTGTTTAATCTGCAGAAATTGAAATTTTTAATAACTAAAAGTAAAAATGCTTTATATATAATTTGAAGCTCTCTGGGCAGAAACTTACAAAAAGATAATTCCTTGCGATTTTTGAAAGAATCTAGATTCGAGAATTCGAGAATTGATCGAATTGAGAACAGAACCATCGAAGATTATTCTTAAAATCGATATAAGCGATACAATAGCGGTAGGATCGATATAATCAACAGATTTAATAGAACTGAACCGAATCAACCTCGAAGTAATCGATAGAATCGAAAGTCAAAATAGTACAAATAAAAGCGTTGGTTCAAAAGCAAAATCAATATCGTCGAGAAGTCATAATCGATAGAATCGAAGACGGTATCAATAGAGATTAGGAAAAGAAACGATAGTAATGGGAATTGAATTGATGTCATCGAGTATCGAATCGGTCAAAATATAATTCGAGGATCAGTTGAATGAATAGAACCGACAAATCGATAAATTCGATAGAATAAATGGAACGACCAATCGATATTGAAGCGATTGACAGGATCGACAGTTGAAACGATAGAAACGAAGAATATTGTGGACAAAATTGCTGATTCAATAAAATCGATGATCGAATCAATACTATCGAGAATCGAAACGACAACGTCAATTCGATTGAAGTAACTGAATTTAGAATAGAAACGTTGAAAATGAGGATAGAATTGACAAATCGAAACCTCGAATTGATAGAATCCAGGATCTAAACACAACATCCTTCAGAATCGATAAATACAATCGAGAATTGAAACAATTGCGTCTAGAATAGAACCTGTAATAGTGGTGTTAGTGGGTTCGATATAGATGGAACCAATAGAAACAAGTTCGAACCAGTTGAATCGATTATAAGTAATCCATTAATCACTTACTATTGTACTTACGTTTTAAAAAATGTGTCAATGCTATTTTTTAACACGCACTTTAATAAACACTTTAATTAATTTCTATATTTCACTGTTTATCATGTGTAGTAAACGATTATCCATGCACATCATGCGTTACGTTGAATCCATTCGTACTTACACCAGATAGGCCCAAATTATTAAAAAATAACAACGCAGGAAGATCGATACTGGCAGCGGCTGGACTACGAGGAACTCGAACCATCAACTGTGTACTTGCTCTGTTAATTACGCTCATAACTGCTACTGGGAACTTTCCTCCCATCAGATGCTTAGATGTTTTTACGAACCGCAAGGTGCAATATGGTTTACTTAAGCTCTCTCTCTCTGTTTTCGCCATCTTTACGACCTGGAACGTTTCGAGTTTCTGGTCGAGAAGCAAGCAGGCGCAGCGAAAAATCTATTCATTTCACAGAAGTGGATATAAAATACGGGCAATTGGGCATACGGATTAATATCGTAGCCGCCATGTGAGCTTCGGTGCGTCCGGTTAATGTTCCATAAAAAGTATGGTATAAGTAAGAGTTGCCCTAATGTTAAGTGCAATACGATAGGAAGCAATATGCTTTGAATGTACTGATTATTTACGTCATTTTTCCTTTTGTATCTTAGAACTCTTGATGCTAAGTCAATAATTATTCACTTCTAAAGGACTACACAAAGGAGTCCTTTGGTAGACGCCGACATGTATCATCCTTGGCATTCGTTAACCTCTATTCCTTGTTCAACATATCCAAGTAGATGTACTACACAGATATGACTGGTACGTCCACTAAACGAATAGTCTGTATCCATCGGATGTCTAGTATTCGTAGACTGGACGTGCATCATAGCACATAACGAACAAGTGCGTATATGAACACCCAAGATACGTCATTGGACGAATGGACGTCAAGTGGACGAATCATGAATACCCATTGGACGTAAAGTGCTGGTAAGTAAATTCCAGGTTAATCCAAGTGCATTCACATCAAGTGCGTTTTTACAAGAGGATCCATAGTGCAGAACGCAAGATGCGTCTCCTTAGCACTTGCATGCATTTCCATTTGTTCTCCGGACATAACATTTCTTAAATGTGCTGGAAAACTGAAAGAAAAATACCATATTGTAGAGAAAGAAACGGAAGTACCGATGTGTATTACCAAGAATAATTGTAGCCACGAGATGGCACCTTAAATCGATTCTGTCATTTATCAAAAATTCATGATTGTGTACAAAACGTACCTAGCGAATTACGAAATAAATGTTTTTTTCGCTTGGGTCATTGATGCATGTCATCATGAAGTCAGGAATAAATATGAAGTCTCTGACAGTGCATAACCTTGATCTTGACAAAGTTATTGAATGAATGATTTGAGAAAGGGATGATCTTGGCTGCTATATGAGCGATCCTATAGACGAAATGTTTTCTCGGCAGATGATCGCATGTTTCGCGAATGCTAATACGGTGTATTTAATTTCTTATTAATGACCAGGAAAACGCTAGGACGGACACGTACGATCCAGTAGTTACAAATCATACACATGCTATTATATAATACCTCGTTAATATGTAATTGCATGTTATTATTGCATTGTCATCATGAGTACAACACCTCAATTGCCAATTTACACGGACGCGTTAAAGACAAGACTGGAAGCCGTCGTAAGTGATTCTCGACAGTAAATTTCCGCAAGGACCATGAGGAACGTCCTCGAAGAGTCTCTTCATCGTTATTCTCTCCTGAATAATCGAGCAATGGTAACAGGCCCTGGAGTCGCCGTTGCCCCCCCTCTGTAGCCTCGAACGGATCCCCCTTCTATAGGTGCGTCGGAGGCCACTTTCAACTGGAAACCCGTTAACCTACTTGGTCCAGTCTGTGAGCTACTTTTGCCTGAATCTGATTGTCTCGAAACCGTCGCTCGAGCACAGGTGCACGTGCGTATCCGCAGACGTTCGTGTCAACATGATTGTGGTTTTGAGGACAAGGCGGAGTTCTGCTGTGGAGAGATTCTAGTCGTTGGATCGACTCTTTATTAACGGAGATCGCCGGAATTTGGAAGGTTACTATGGCTGGTGACATTTTTACTAATCTCGGCGGAATTAGAACACATAGGCGTAAATTTGTGGATTAATTCAATGAAATTTCAAGGATTTATGGCCATTGCACGTACCACCATTGTATCTTTGTCGTGAGACACGGCGTTGGTGATGTGTTTAGGAAGTGAAAGACGCTGTGAGGAAAATAATCAGATGTGAAAAATAAATTACATGTGGCTTGGAATAGATTTGGTAAAGAACAATTTAGGCCTAGCCGTCAGTTGGATGGGTTTTAGAACACCATGACCAATGTTGTTGACCTGATCTAATTAGTCTCATTAGGTACACCTGGGTGTAGAAATTATGAATGCAGGAATTTAGATTGCAGACACTTTGAGTCAAACTCCATTTGTATGTTACCGAAATATCCAGATCAGATTCTGTTTGGTTGCATTTATCAAATGTCGGATTTAGAAATGAGTATTTTTTTAAATTATGCTAAAATTTTTAGGTTTTCTTATTTTGTCTTTAATACTTAGTCAGTGTAGAGGTGTGCATTTTATTTGATTGTTAAATTCCTCAAGTTTTGTACGAAAGAGGATGATTCACCCGCTTAAAGTCCTCGTCAAATGTTGATCCAAGTCAATATTTTCTTATGATCATGCTGGAATGTTTTTGTTATTATAGACATCATTTAATCATCTGATATATGGATGTGCGACGTCGTCACGAAGTTTCGACGTGACAGGTGAACATTTTTGCATGGTGTCTTTCAAAACAAAGGTTCTCGCGTAGAATCTGTTTATAAAAAGTGGATGATGTTTTTGTCATGACCACGGGTTTGCTACTGTTTTGAGGCAGAATAGGTGGAGGTAAACCAGTCCGCAGGGCGGCGCCAAGAACGACGTCCACCACCCACTACTTCTTCCTCGCACAGCCACCCTTTTCACAGCATTATTTTCACAACAAACATTTGAAAATTGAAACTATTGTTTGAAACGTCAAAAAGGGGCTTGAGGAAGAGTAAATAGTTGCAGGTGGTGGGAGGTGGACGACGCACGGTGGCGCCACTGTGCGGTTTAGTTACTCATCTTCATTTCGTGACCACGTGTGTGCCGGCAGTAGCACCCCCGTGTGCCCATGACCGCGATCTAATAATTTGATTGTTACGTGACAGTTTCGCGTAATATTTTAAAAATACAATTGGACACTATTTAGAAATCCTCAGATTGAAGGTTAAGCGAGAATAAGGAGAGGTTTTCCGTTCTGCATCGAAAAGCTGTTTTGAAAAGGTTTGAAAACATTTGACCCGTATAATGTAGAAAATATAATGTAAATTTATTCGAGTGTATTCATTAATGACATCAAATGTAGAGTATACCGATCAAGTATTTGACTTTCAAAAATAATGTTTGCTATATGAATTTCGCGAATTTCCAAATATGATAAAAATGTTTATTGATTAACCGAGCAAACGATAAGAGATTGAGAAATCTATACATTTTCAATTCGGTTTATTTACAATTTTGGTTTGAACTTGGTTCATTTCATTCAGAAATATTCGTTTGAATATTTTTGTTGACATTCATTTCCCAAACAATTGCAACCCATATACAACACCGGGACGGAATGAAAAGAGTTTCTTAAGTCGCACTAATAAAATTTACGTTTCTTAACTTTTTTTTTCGTGTATGCATGCGACTTAACACACTTAACAGGTTGATAAAGTTGATAGAATTGAAGACGAATGGTATCCATGGTGCAGCTTTCTTGTTATCTTCCAGTGACAGTGAGATTAACGAGCTGTTTTCGAAGATTTATTTTCTAAGCAGTAATCATATTAAAGACAAAGATCGTCATATATTTTTTTTTGTTTGAAATGGAAAGTAATAATGGCTCTCGAACGCATTTCAAAATTATTAGTTTACATTGGCTGGGAAATAAGCTGACGACGCGCGAAGTTTCACCTTACGGCGCATTTTTGTCAATAACGCACGATCGTGAGAATTTCACTGAATGAATAAAATAAATTGCATGGGAAAGTTACAGCCAATAAGATTTTATTCAAGAAATCATTAAAAGGTATTAGGTGTATGACCTATGCTTTATATATAAGACTTATCAATGTGACAGTAATGAGCGTATAGTGCTATTTTCAACTATAGGGTTATTCGCGCAAATCATAATTATTATTAATGGCAGATTTATCAAATTTAGCCGTAAAACCGTTGAATGCCAAATACGTAATTCCATAAAGTATGTATGTGTATTTAAACGGCGCCATTTTTCACATTCAGTTTATTTGATGATATAAATATTAGGTTTGTATTATTTTCGGAATATCTATAATAACATTTACCAACGAATAAATAAAATATCAAGTTGGATAAATTAAATTTTAATTCCATAGAAATAATAAATTGATTAAAAATATTATGTAATTAGTAAAAAACAAACAAAAAAACAAGGAAACAATACATTGCTAATTAAAGTGCACATATACATTTTTTAATTCCGTTTTTGTTTACACATAAACAAAGATGAATGTGAATTAAAATATGTCAAAAGTTTACATATTTAGTCCAAAAATGTGATGAAAGTAACAAAAATTCATAAAAATCGATAATAATTTTAGTAAATACATAATGACGATTTTCGAAGATCCAAAAAGAAGATAAACAATAAAGACATGAAGGAAAGGAGTCTTTCCGAGGTTTTTGTTATCTTTTGGCATTTGTTAAAGTGCTTTTTATTTATTCATTCACATATTCACTCAAATAAGCACTTAAAAGTGAGCTCAAATTTTCACAGACAAAGATTGGGATTTATTAGATCAGTAAAAAGAATGAAAAGGAAAATGTTGTAATCCGAAGTCATAGTAAGAAACTGATATTATGCACCTGATGCGTTCGAGAAATAATGAATAGAAAAAGTACAATTTTTCGGTTAAAAATCGTATGTTATATATATAATCGATCGATATTTAATTCTTTATACGTATAACCATATTTTTGATCAAATTTACATTTTTGTCTTACTACTACTACATTATTTTCTCATGAGTCTCATTTTACGATTTTAATCAAACAATAGTATTCAACTAAAAATGTTCACAATCAAATTTAGACGAATCCCACGGTATTCTTATGGGAATTTTTGCCGAGTTAAACAGATTTACGAAGAGAATTGACAATGAATTGTACACTAATATTACTTAAGAAACCGTACAATCCAAGCAAATTCTTATACTTTATCTGACATTGCTTATGATAGACGTGAGAGCCCATGAAACTTGCATAATATATGACAGGAAAGTCGTCTTACAACGTTTCGACAAAAAAAAAAAAGAACTTGGAAAAGTAATTGTAATGAATTTGAATAGTAATTATATATATATATATGTATAATATTTGGTAATTGATAATGCCCTTATGTGGTATGAGCAGTTTCATATCTTAGATGCAAGAATTGCATGCACGTATTCGGGGTGAAAATTTAGGCGGCGCACACAAACGAAATAAACAAATTTTTGTTGATAATAGAAAAAAAAGAAACTATAGTATAAAATATAAGATTAAGGAAATAAAGAACGAATTTATAAACATTGCTTTAATGAATGCAAGTTAGAAAAAAACTGAATGGACATAGTTTATAAAGAAAATGGCGGAAAAAGTGATAAAACAGCATAGAAAAGCGAGAATTTATACAATCTGTAACGAAAGAAAAAAGTCTTGTTGAAGCAAGCATACTCTAGCTGTATATTAACCGGAAGCGTGTCAATCAGAAAAATTGTTGGGCCAACAATATATAATATTGTCCCAACAATACTTTCCCTGTGTGAAAATATTTTAAATTTGAGAAAAGTTAAAAATAATAGACATAAATTGTTTTTTTGTTTTGATAGAAGTTGAGAAATATTATATAGGATTAAACTAATAAGTGGAAAACTTAAACTAATATTTTAATTACTTCAACGCAAGAGCATTAAAGGCACATCAAGGAAATCATTGATACTCATATACTTATATATGTTACAATTTATAAAAAGTTATTTTTGGAGTCGGTGACAGTTTAATCCTGCCTTTGCAACAAACTTTCCAACGATACTGAGCGGCAGCGCTATTAATCAAGTAGGTATCCATTAAGGTTATTTTACTTTGGCTGGCACCGACTCCAAAAAATATACAAGTATCAATGATTTCCTTGATTTTTCCTTTAATGTTCTTTCTTTGAAGTAAAAATATTATTTTTTACTTTTTCGTTTAAGTTTGTACATATATAGGTATAGTCTTGAAGTCGGTTTTTATTTATTTATTTTTTGTAATTAAGTTTATTTTTCAATTTTAGTGGGACGTAAGTCTATTTGTAATTTTATTTATCCTTACATATATATAAATATATACCATATCGGAACTGGTAACCCAAAATATACGGCATTATTACTAAAAAAAACCGGTTTAAAACCGAAAACAACCAATATTAAAGGTAAGAACAAATACCGGTGTCGAAGCAGTCCATTTCGCTATCTTTTTTCGAAATTAAACCACAATAAAACCCGAAAAATACCGAATTTATAAAGTTTACATGCGATTATTTTTTCATAATAAACCAAGTAAAACAACCAAGAAAATGCCGGCACGCGAGCAGCTCTGTTTCGACATCGGTATTTTTCCGGTTGTTTTTACCCAATTCTGGTCGTTTTCGTAACCGATTTAGACCGGTTTCTTTTTTGGTGGTTTGCGGTTACCGTTTCGATTACCGAAAATTAATCACAGAGTATTATGAAAATCACCGTATAGTCATCATCGGATAGTCAAGGACATTTCCCTTATAACTTTCGCCTATTGCGACGCGTTATTTTACAAGTTATTCGAAACGAATTAAAATGAACTATTTCCTTTCCGTTTTAATCCGGTTCAATACATTCTTCAACTGAATTCGATGCATTTCGAAATAATGCGTTTCGCATATTTTTTTAAAGATAGATGGCGTTAAACTTAGCGCAATCATCAATCTGAAAGAGTACGAAAAGAAAATGGTTATTAGAATTCATTTTCTTTCCTAAAACTGACATTTCTTAATTCGTTCCAATTCGTTATTGTTTGCTGGGTATATACATAAACATATTGTCATTTTTTTTGTGAAAGTACTATAAATAGACTGAGTTTGACTCTTCAAGTACGAATTGATGGGTGGTTGGTCAGGTGAGGTCATGGTTTCGTTTATTTTCAAATATACTCAATTACATCGACTAATTTTGTAATTATTATTATTTCATATTTCGTGACACTTAAAATTGTGTATTTTTTCGTTTTTGAGTCCCTGTGTGAATCTATGGTCAAGTTTTCGTATAATTAGATACCTTCTATAGTGCTCTGACGATGATTGAAGGCTTGGAAATTCGAAAGTAGTCTGTCTAGTAATTTAGACTGATTTGCGTTCAGGATTCCTAAATTAACGTAAAGCACCCATCAGGCAACAAAATAATTCACTTAACGGTGCAGGTTGTATAATCGAAGCGCCAATATATGAAAATATCAATTTAATCATTGATAATGCATAAATTAATGCTAAATCTGTAGCTGAGCGATATTTCAGAAAATTTATCTGAAATTGCTATTCAAGTCGACTGTTGACGTATAACGATTTGTTACGTAAAAAGTAAACAACATCGAGGTTTTGAAAAAACAAATATATTTCTTATATTTTATTAATATTTTAGAAGCCATGTAAATATACATAATCAAATTTGTTGGGAAGTCGACAAAGTTGAAAAGTTGACATTTAAAAACGAGCAAAAATAGGAATAACAAATTGACAAGGTCGATTAAAAAAAATAATTTTGAACTTTATAAAGTTACTTTGATATATTTCATATCAAAATGTTTTGTTAAACATAATTATCACATTTAATAGTAAAAAAGAACAAACGGACCTATTCGCAAGATTAGCAATATATACCTCTTCGATAAAAATCTGACATCACGACGAGAGTCTTTGTTCCATTGTTTCAAGGTTCGTTAAGTTGTCACAAATGCTGGAAATACAGAAGCGATGAGTCGATGAAGAAACAATCGATGAAATCGATATATGTATACGGGAGTCGTGAATTCGCGACGTGGTATATATACACGTGTGTCGCAAATGTCATTCGAGCAAAAGCGCTTTCCATTTATTCGAACTTCTGCGACGAGCAAAGTGAAATTGTGATGAAAATAATGATTTTTATTTTCAATTATTTTTTTTTTTTTAGTTTTTACAAGTTTACATTAAAATTGTAATACTTTATAGAAAATATTTTCGAAACAAAAACTGAAAATCTGTCGACAATATAACACGACGTTTAATTTTCTCATACGTGACATAATGTTGGAGAACCTCGTAATCGTCCTGTGTGTTATATCTTAATTTTATTCATCAGGTTTCAGTCATTATACTGACAATGTAATTTCATTTACTATAACTTTCCTTAAATATTATCTTGTCACGTTGATTGAGATTAAACATTAAACAAAAACAGATATACATGATAAAAAAATAAAAAATCATGACGTGTATATAATGGGTTATTTTGAATAAATAAATAATAGACATTATTAAAATTCTTTTTGTTGACGTGGAAAATTCGATTTCCCTCACTGCGACCACACGTGGAAGTGCCCAAAGGCGCTTTTCCCGCACTCGTTGGATACCAAATTTGTTAGACGTCCAAAATCATTTTCTCTCAATAATTGCTTCATCTTTTATTATTGCTTGATATATATTTTAAAGGAGATTATTTTTAACGCAAAAAATATAATTAGTTTAAGCATATATATATAAAATAAGAGTCGTATACGTCAGACGTCCGACATAGTTATACCTAATAATGCATAACAATACACAATGTATGCATTTTAACAATCCTTATTTTGAGTTCCTCGACGAATGCTGTAATTCTCGGTATATATCACGATATCGATTAAATCTCAAATTTTAATTGTCATAACATCTTGTGCAACGTGATTATGGACACTTGATGAAATGCACAGTTTTATGCTTTTATCTCTCGCAGAAATAGAATAAATCATGTATTATTACTGATGAGACTAAAGTCGTGTTTTCCATAAATGCAAGAGGTATATACTAATTTTATTCCCTTTATAAATCGCTAAATTATTATTATGCTGCAATAAAATGATCATGCGAAATTACAATGTAAATGTGCTAGTATATATGTTGACTGATTTTCGTAATTAGGGTTAAAAATCCAAGTATATAATTTATCTTATATCTCACATCCTTTAACGAGCTGTTATAATATATATTATGCTATATATAATTATTCGAAGCTCGAGTACATATATGCAAATCTTACAAAATATATAATAATTGCAAAGTTTTTCGTTTGGTTTGATAATTTTATTTAACGAGATGGAATTATTCACAATGAAAAACGACGATTTCTTGAATAATTATAAAATATGCAAAATTATATATATATATAAATATTTAAGCGTGTGATTAATATTTATAATGACACGTTTAATTAGAAAAAAGTGAAATTTACAATTTAATATTTTATTAAATTAATTAAGAGTATATACATATATTTTTTTAGTTTTTACAAGTTTATATCTTAATTAAATTAATGAAATATTAAATTGTAAATTTCAATTTTTTCTAATTAAACGTGTCATTATAAATATTAACGAATGTTTCTCTTATATATAGAAAGGCTACTCGATGAAACGTTTCGTTAAAGCTTTGTTTATTTACAACGACGACTCGGGGTCATTGTTACATCCGCTTACGAAATTCTTTTCCTACTAGTTTGTGTTTATTTCTATTTAAAATATTTTTATATTGCCGTAAATTATTTATATCATAATCAAACTATTACAATATATAATACATACACAATATATACAATATAAAAAATAGACAATTTAAAACTAGGGGCTTCGCCCCTGCGGCCTCCGGCCGCCAACCCCACCAAGGGGCTCTGCCCCCTGGACCCCGGCTCACTTCGCTCGCAAGATTGTCTTGATTCGGCCCTTCGAGCCTCAATAATCCAATATACTGAGCGGCTGCGGCCGTAGGCCCGTCCATCTTTCGTAAACTTTATAACTTTTTTATAATTTAGTCTACAATATGAGTTTACTCAACCGCAACCATTCCGTGTTCTTTGTTATGAATATTTTATACAAAGTATACATACTATATACATAATAACTTTAAATTTAATGTTTCTAGATTTCGTGTTATTTGTAATATTCTGAAAACGTCCATTTCCACGACTACGCCCTCCGCACACCGGCAAAGTATTTAATTTGTGCGCACAATTTTGTAATTCTTTAGTAGGGGTTACAAACTCACCTAATTTTGATACTACAATCAAAGTCCACAGCCCGGAGTTCTATTTGAATTGAATGTCAATTTGACGCAGTTTGAATGTTTTCCCCTTTTCACCGCCTTGTTTTAAACTTTAAATTTTCGAAACTGCATTCAAAATCAGATACCCTGAAAACTAAGTTCTGATTAACGACTTTACAGAATC
>JAPYZR010001014.1:0-39635 GCA_030522945.1 Trichopria nigra
GATATTGGGGCTACATAGTTTTCCAGTCTAGAACCAGTAATTATTCTTGGTAATCTAGACAGAATCGATACAGCGCCACGATTAATTTCTGCTAGGGCAAGAAACCGTGAAGAACATTAAAACTCGTAAACACCGCTGAAACGAATACAACGTTTACATTGTCACATGTCCATCGCCGAAAATTATGAGCATCCATTAATTTAAGTGTTCGTAAAGTGTCCCCGAATTGTCCTCGAATTGTCCAAAGAGACGATAAAGTTAAGTGTTTTGTATTCTTCTCTTAAAGCCCGTATAGTGTACAATAAGCGAAAGTTTTAGTGATTTTGAAAATTATAATTTATAATTCCTACTATTTCTTCTAAGGTTTACACTCTATTATAACCAGTAGGTGTATCAAGAATAAGCTGCATGTCGAATTTATACGTCTTCATCGGAAATTCGAATCAAATCGTAAAATACGATACTTCTCTGAAGAAGGTGCCTAAAAGATACGCATCGAATAAATATGTCGTATAAAATATATTAATCGGCAATTTCACTCCTGAAGAAGATTCCCGGAAGATATCCAGGCATCATCGAGTGCTCGAGAAACGTATTGTACACATTTTCTGAAAAGTGATAAAATTGACGAAACACTGCAAGAAAATGGACACTTATATACACTTAACACCTGAAACTGAAATGTTTAATTTCACACTTCTATAGTTTACGCTTTATTTCTTTATACGTCATTAAAGCACGCATAAAGCGTACAAAAGTCTTCACTTAAGTGTGCAAACACTACCGGGCAATTTTATGAACGATTCAAAGTGTGCAATTTTCGCCAGGGCAATAAGTAGGGGTATATAATCAGACCAATAAACAATAATTCATTGAAATTTTATTTTTTAATTCAAATTAAGTTCAGACGGTCGGAAGGGGGACTCAGGAATTATTGGTATATTTACCCAACATGGAAGACTGCTTTAAACCGATTGGCCAGTATAA
Organism: Trichopria nigra; assembly: GCA_030522945.1. Lineage (NCBI taxonomy): Eukaryota > Metazoa > Arthropoda > Insecta > Hymenoptera > Diapriidae > Trichopria > Trichopria nigra. The sequence continues at coordinate 988 of JAPYZR010001014.1, forward strand.
CCTGATTATCACTTATATAGCCCATATATATATATATATATATAAGTGGGAGATTTTGTAAATGACGGGACCTTGAAGAAGCAAACTAGAGTGGTTGCTGAACTAGTCGACGACTAAACGCGACGCTACCTGAGACGACCCGAAAACAATCTAAATATAATAATAATAAATTAATTAACGATATATACTTGTAAAGAAACAATATTTGTTAAAAAGTATTAAAAAAATATTTGTTCAAAAAAACTACACAACGGTATGTAAAGGAGCAATTAACTAACGAGTAAGAAATTATCCACATGATGGATATTAGGTCGTCAATCAAGATTGCCAATTCTATATGCCCGAGACTCGTACATTAAGGGGGGAAGCTGGTCTAGAGCGCAAAAAAATGGGAATATTTTATATGAATTTATTTTGACTCAACAAAGGAATCAATCGAAAATCGAGTTATGTCTTCGATTCGGCCAGTTTAAAAAAAGTGATTTCGAGAAACACGCGTTTAAAGTTGTTGCCGTCGAATGAAAAATTTGGGCATTTAGACATTTTTCCCGGTATCCATCTTTTCGTATGTTATTTCTAAAACCCTAAAGCACCTTTAAGGACAAAAAAAATTTTCGATTTTTTCAAAATTCTAGACCAGCTTCCCCCCTTAATAAGTGTGACTTGTGTGTCAGGCTTGCATTAGAAAAATTCGTCTTTTTGCATTATATGAAAAGTACTCCTGGTATATAACAGAAAGCTTAATATCGCTAAATGATAGCAAGGAATAAATAAGTAAATAAGACTATTTTTGTGTAGGTGTGACAAACGCGACGTCATTTTTTTATTCCGACAATCAACCATATTATTAAAGCAGTACGTGTCATAATTCTATTGATAGTTTTTATCATTAGCTTTCGTTCGAATGATTTCCAAGAGTGACAGAGTACGATCTCTATCTATATATATTTAGGTTGAAAGAAAATGTAAATTGGCAGCTTCCAAAAGAAAGAAGATCCAAATTGATGAGACTTTTAAGTGCAATAGATTTACCGTCGAACAAAGGCACTTGTATAGAAGGAGCGAGATCATATTTTAAACGGTGGGATGAATTTCTTCGACTCATCATCAACGAGATACTTTCCCAATGAATGAAAGACGATGTTACGAAACGTATATTCGGTGTTGGTTATCTTCCCAGACTCATCTCTCTTATATATATATATATATGATCGGGACATCTATACATTCAATATTCTGTAATCGTTGGATTTACCAACGTATAGCATTGTGACATTTGAGGAATCAACAAACTCAGCGCCTATATAGTATATATATAGCGGTCAGTAAAGTCAATACTTAAGCCAACTCAAGTCAAGAGTAATTATGAAATCGAGAAACTGCGTGCTTCTTCGGAAAAGAAAAGTAAAAAATGTTTTTTTTTTTATATAGATATAATCGAAAGATTACAATTTGTTTTAAGAACACGGTGCCTCGCGATTGTTTTACTTTTATACTCTTTAAATTTTATGAAGTGAAATTTCACTACAAAAAGTAAAAATTGACGAAACACCCTTTGACCAGTTAACGATGAAGAACTCAGATTTTGTTATTCATTTTTAAACCTCATTTTTATAATCAAGGAGTGGGATTTTTCAAAATCTGATCTTAAAATTATAATTATATAATCTCTACTTGAAAATTGGATATTTCCGGGTCAGTGAATTTGAATCTGGCGTCAGATTTTGGAAATTGTAAATGGTCAATCCAATATGGGGTCTAAAATGGCTCAAAAGGTCCGGACCTAATATGAAAAATAAAATCATTAGAAAAATGTTTTCTTGAAATTTTAAGATTCAGAAAGAGTATAACGGAAAATAATAAGGAACAGTAGGGTTAACTTTTTTTTAATTCCCACTTCTTAATTGTCATAATGAGAGGCTTGAAAATTAATTTAAAAATCGGAGTTTTTTGCGGTAATGGATTAAAAGAATGAATTTTCACACTTTAATGGCGACATTTCACTTCTTCTGGAGTGTAAATTAATATCCGACTGATTCCAAAATGGAATGACGTAGCTTTACTCCAAAATGAAGTGAAATTTCAGTCTAAGAAATTTGAAAAGACTCCGTATTTCGTATATAGTATTTAGTATTCCGTATTTAGTATTCCGAGAAGTACATTAGAAAGTCCTTTAAAAATTATAACATTATATTTATTGTGCCATATTCGGGCATTTGTTAATATCGACATATATATATTGTTATGTCATATGTCGTATAACACCAATAATTAGATATAATTTTTAATTTTGTATTTTGTATATTGTACCACGCGAATATATTTACAACATTTCGAATGAGTGTTTTTAAAAGGACAATTTTGAGAAACGTAAACTAATATGTTTTATTTACCAACAAACACATTCCGATAAATATTTATATTAATTTAATTTACACACATATATATATATATATATATATATATATATATATATATATAGAGGGAGAGACGCACTTTAATTTGCATATTATAAAAGCATATACGTATATACGTATTGCAGAAATATTATTCGACGAGGTAACTTTATTTCAGTTTTTAATTTGTATTCTGTTTGAATGCATTCCGTATAACATTTAAAGGGATAAATTGTCGAGTTGTATTATGTGAAGACTTGAGAAGAATCTTAAGTGATGAAATGCTTCGACCAAATGGATGTTCATATATCAGATATTCAGATTTTATACGAAATTGTTGGAAGTGAAGTGTATATATATATATATATAACGTAGTCTGTTAATGGTATGATAACAGTATAGAATAATACTCTGTTTCCATTAATTATTTAAATATTTAAACCAAAGAATATTGTATAAAAGTTTAATGCGAATATACAGACATTATAATGAAAATAATGATGGAATTTATTTGGGGCCTATATATACGTGTATAGACAAACCGTAAATTAATAGGCTTAATCCATAAAGATGCACGACAGGTAAAAAGGGTGATCTTTTAGGTTTTTATAAGACTGTATCGTAATCACGAAAATATCAAAGCTATATATACAACCGGACGGCACGACATTACATTAAATATATATATATATATATATATATATACATATAATATATCGTAGCAGAGAGTTCAAAGAAAATTGATGAACTGGTTTTCGAGCTGTATGTCGCGAGATTACAAAACGCGGTTTTGAGCACGCTAACACGGTTATAACGACGAGTTCACTGTTTGGTTTTCTTGATTACCTTGAGATTTTTCTACAATTTTATAACTTTGGTATTATATGGAGTTGTTTAAAATATCACCATCGAACAAATTAATCATTCAAATCATTTCGAATGCTGTATACAAATATAATTTATTCCCTTTATGTCGACAATACATTGTTTCGTATTCTTATGAGTTTTGAAAATTTTAAAAATGTACATTTTTACCGTCAAGTTAGGAAAAATTAGCAAAGGATTGAATTCATATTTTCAACTAGGGGCTTCGCACCTGCGGCCTCCATCCGCCAACTCAACCGGAGGCTCCGCCCCCTGGACCCCTGGCGTGCTTCGGGCCTCACTGACTAAACACACTTCGCGACTGCGGCCTTCGGCCGCACCCGCTCATAGTGCCAGAGTCATGAGTTTATGAATTTGATATGCCAATTCACATATGCTCCATATACGCATCCACACAATTCGATTGATCGTATATGAAGCTGAAACGTATTAATTATGTCTATTTCCATATAGATTAATGTGCTCTTTTTTATATGTTTCTGTTATAAAATTGAAAATGAACATTTTCAAAACTTCTCCCCCTTCACCGTAGGCTGGACGAACTATTGCCTTCAGATATAACGATGAATTTAACATGCCAAATAGCATCCCAAAAACTTGAGAAAATGTTTTTGGATCATCCCCCTCCATTTTATATATCCCAATAATATAATCAGATCTAAGTTTAGTCAAAACACACATTTGAAAAAAAAATTATATTGATATCTTTTTTAGTTCTTGAGTTATCGAAGCTACAAAAAACGATGACGAACGAACGGACGAACGAACGAACGAACGTACAAGATGAAAAATTTTCGAAGTGTATGAATTGCGGAGACTATATATAGAGCTTGATGTAAGAACGTGCAGCTAAAATAAAAAATATCAGGATATAGATCAAGAACTAACGAACAAAATGAGCAATTGAAACTTAAATTCGGATAGGTACTTTTCTTATAAAAAAAAAAATTCTGAAAGTATAAAACTCAGAAACTCAAAGCGTACCAAATTCAATACTTCGTGCCTACCTACGGTGCGGGTCGAAGTAATAAATAAATAAATAAGTAGCGAAGTTTTACATGGTAGAATACAATAATTTTGAAAATTCTGTAAATTCTATTGAAGACTGCTTTATATTCTTAATCGGGCATTTTAAAAGTGTTCAAAAAAAAAAGAAAATTAATTAAGTGAAATAATTATATAAGGTCTAACTATATAAGATCTTATAATAACCTATACAGATAAAGGTAAATGTTCTCTCGTCAAACGTTTCAGTCAATGTGCATTTAAAATGTCAATCAAAAAGTTTCGAATCATTACTTACATAATAATAATAATGTCAAAATTTTGAAATTTGTCGATCATTTATTTCATTATTGTCATCTTACTTAATCATTGAATATAGAGAAAGCATTAAAATATTAAGCATTACACCTATACTACATAATATATACGTATAGTTTGTTCAGCATCAAAATATCTTCAACGGGATTACATTTGAGCTCAGAATCGAAATAAAAGTCGCTGACCACCAGATTGAAGATTCACGTTCTGACATGATCAGTATATTGATCAGCACTATATAGTTGCATTCGGACGAGAGCGAAAGTAGCCAAGAATCGTTATAACATCGCGTCGAATGAGAGCTCTATATATATATATACACTTTCTTTCCTTTTTTTTCTCACTAATCTAGTGGACATTATGTTTTATGTTTCCAGGGAGATGTAATTCATTTAAGAGATATATATATAATTTACGTACAGGCTAATTTATGTACTCGCTACTAATGAAATAATGATTAATACATTTTAAAATATCCTATTTATTTTTCAAATTTTCAAATTATGATTATTAAATGATCAATGATTGTTTATATATTAGGCAGCATTGATCTGAAGAAAATACAAGAGTTCCTATACATTTTTCTGTATACAAAATTATTATTTTTTTTTATATGAAAAATTACGTGTTATTTTTTAAATTACATTCAGAAAAATGTAATTTCATGTATAATTTTAAAAACATCCCGTACTTTTGATAATTTGTTGTTTACATTTTTTAATTGCACGCTTTTATACGTCCTTATTTAAAAATTGATTGTTTTCAACTGTATTATTATGCAACGCGTCAAAAAAAGAATGAGAACTTATATTCATTTGATTTTTATATCATCGTTTGTTGATATTCGAAAATATTGGAACATTCATTACCTCTCCATCAATATTGTTGGCTGTTATTTTTAAATTTCCTTATTTCAACACACTTCAAATTAAAAGTCAAAGAAAAAAAAATTTCTGTAAAAATTAAATTATGCGATATTATTTAGTAAATTTATGATCTTTACAATTTACATCGGAACAATTATTGACGTTGTATATTACAATCCATATTTGCGATCAGCTTTTTATTGCTTTTGCGATGATTTATAAATATCAATTTAGATGATGCGATATTTAATTGTAATGTTTGGTTTGTTCGTTCAGTTTAATAATGTTCGTTTGTATTGCACTTTTTTATTTTTACATGGATTTATTTTAGTTTAAATAATTTATTAATAAATTATACATTGTTTGTATACTTTCGAGACAAGTCTCAATCTTTTTTTTTTTTTTTTTTTTTTTTTTTTTTTTTTTTTTTTTTTTTTTTTTTTTTTTTTTTTTTTTTTTTTTTTTTTTTTTTTTTTTTTTTTTTATCCTTTGGGAGAAAAGAAGAAGACGAGGAAGAACAATGAGAAATCGAAATTCCCGACAGAAGTGTGAGAGGAACATATTTATTGGGGCAGTATGCGGGAAGGACTTAATCATGTGAAATGTGTCGTACACTTGCATTCATTTGTATTTTTAATTATCTTCAAATTTTCGTTCACCTTCCACATTTTATTTGTTCGATTGTTTCAAGCGAAAGTTATTATTCGTTTCAAGAGATTTCAAAAATTCGTTAGCATTTTCGTTCGGATTAATTATACAATCACAATTATTTATATTTTTATCAATAGTTTATTTTATTTTTCTATTTTCAATAACTTTATTAGGTATATCGACACTTTTTTGTACATATATATATATATATATTTTTTTTTTTTAAGTTTCATGTAGCATATATGATTATTAAAAAAAAATGTCATTGACAAATTTCTCGCAATATTCACGCAGAGTCAAGAATAATCGCATTTTTTTTCTGAACCATCAAGACGTGCGATTTCATGAAAATTAATGTAATATGTATTAATGAAAAGTCCACCAAAGGTTCATATATATCGAAATCCGATCATCCAAAAGTTTCATTTATATATGCTCCATTTTTATAGCTCCATTGCGTCGTCTCGATTTAAAATCATGCACTGATAATTGAGTTATTAAGAATTTCCTTTTGTCGAACAAATTAAGAGAGCGAACAGCAATATCGGTCTTATTACAAAGTAGCCAAATGACCGTTAATCGCTGAGCCGAATCAATTTGCCGAAGCCGCAAATGTCGGCGCAAATCAATGAAGAATGAAAATAAAGAGTCCATCAGCAGTCTGGCAGCGAGCTATACTATATATATATATATATATATATAGTGAAGGATACGAATAAAAACCGCAAGTCGTGCTGTATACATATATATACTTTTATATCCATTTATTATATCTCGTCCAATATAACAGTCTAGTCACGCTGTACAACTTCATTCGCATGAATCCGCGCACTCTCGTTTAAACGCGAAGTAGATTGGTGCCGTAAATGAGAACCTTAAATTTTATATATATATATATATAATATATATATGTATAATATATACGTAAAACGGCGATATCCCTTATTCGTCCGCGATGCAAGGCGGGAAATCATTGCGTTTCCTCCATTGCATACGTTCGTACGTACACACACGCGCACACACGCATGCGTATGCATATACATATACGGCGTTATCGTATATGTATGGGTATGTAAATTATGTATCTAATACGTACGTCTGCGTGTGAATGCGTATATATGTACGTAAGTAAGTAAGTAAGTAAGTAAGTAGATATATGTATAATACACGTCGTTCGCGTTGAAAAGTCGAGAGCTTCGTTGCCGTTATACGTATAGCTATATATACTCATATCGTTACAATTACAAAGTAAATCTACATAATTATAGAAGTGTCAACTGAGTATAACGCGAGTACGTGTGTCTCTTCGAGTTTGCATTCGCTCGTCATCATTTCCATCTCCTATAACATTGCCGTCTTTATATAAGAATAATATATAATATATAATATTAGAGAGTATATGCGCTACGATACGTTGGTCGCATAATTGGGAGGGGGTGTCGAGGAAATTGTAACTGGACAAAGGGGGAACGATGAGGGACGAAGGATCAGGCAAGAAGTCAATCGAAATACGCATTATTGTACAGTTGTATATAGGACACTTTCCGCGTTATTATTTCAAATTCATCAGTGATATACATCACTCGTCGGTCCAACATCGTATCTATCTATCTATCTATCTATATACATATACTGCGCCTTAATGAAGTTATATACTCTGACGCATCTCACCCGCACGTATCGTTGCGGTAAGCTTCCCGCACCTAACCCGAAAGCTTCGAAAATTCGAAAAAGCTCTCTCTCTCCATTTTTTTTTTTTTTTTTTTTTTTTTTTTTTTTTTTTTTTTTTTTTTTTTTTTTTTTTTTTTCTTCTTATTTCCCGATCGGCAAAAATTTTTGTTTTTTGCCGTTTTCTCGTCATAATTCCCGAGCGGCAAAAAGTGAGGGTTTTTGCCGTTCGAATCGCGCGGTTCTTAACAGTAAACGGCAACAACGTTTACCGGCCAACGAGACAAACGGAGCTCGTAACCGGTGCGGTACGCTAGCTGCGGTGCTCGGCGTTCCGCGCCGGTATACGCCATTACCGCAGTGCCATTATGCCATTCCCGTTCTCCGACTCAGTCGACTGCAATATATATATATATATATATATATATTGTAATATGTGCAGACGATACAGTCTGTCGTTGTCGTTGTGTATTTTCAAGTCCAGCGAGCAAATCGACGACGATGTCTCGTCGTCTGTCGTCTTTTTTTCTCACGGCCGAGAGGCCTTTAGTCCGGAAAAATCGACCCGGATGACCGCGGCAATTGATAAAACGTTCAATCAAACAATCCTTCACTTTTATTTACATTAATTTTGAATGAATTTAATTTTGACCAAAAAAAAAAGAAGAAAAAAAAGTTTTCTTCGCTATACATATTATGCGTTTAAAAATAAAAGTGCAATATTTTCAATTTCTTCGCAGTATATATATAGCTGCACGCGTGTATGTCTACTGTATACTTCGTATTTTTCCGTAATAAATAAGACGTGATATTTATTTGCACGACGAAAACAGAGCAGTCGTCGGACGAGTCAGGAATGGTCGGCAATGGAAAAATCGAAAGTCGGGTTCGCCGGGGCGGAAGGAAGCCGATAAAAGACGTCGCGTATCGAATTCGACATTTCGGGGCCCCAACAGGTCTTCGTTCCCTTGTTTGGATCGCATTCATTCGTCGCGATAGGACGCAAACAAAAAACACAAGAACAAAGGATCGCTTCGCAATAAGACACCTCGCTCGACCTTTTATATATATATATATATATATAGATAAGCATATATATATATATATATATATACCTTGACCGCCGATATCCGCTCGTGTTACAATAAAGAATCGTAAATCTTCCTTCATCCTACTCTTCCGTGAAAATAACGCGAGCATGCAGATTTTGTAAACACGTAACGCGATAACAAAAGAGTCTTTATCAAAAACTGCTCCGATTTTAAAAATCAAAGTAAACGCGATAACCGAAACGACGACGGCGCAGAATATGCACCGTTTCAAAAAAAAAGAAAAAATAAAATAAAAAAAAGAATAAAAATGAACAAAGTATGAACATAATTTTCTACGATGTAATCCATTTGTTTATACTCTTGTTTCAGTCGTATACGTACGTGTGCATTTTTTTTTCGGTTATCAAAACTCGCGTCGCTTTATTTTTCATTCTACGCGTCAGTTCAGAACCGTGCACTCGATAATTTAGAGAGGAGTCAAATAAACAACTAAATAAACAATTCTTCCTTCACTAATGAGTAAATATTTTTTACGGTTTTAGAATCGATGTTTCAAATGTTGCGGTAATCAGCTTAGATTTTTCCCTACATTTTGCCTTTTCCCCAGGCCATTGTACTGAGAAAAAATAGTTATTTTCAAGTGCATATTTACTTGGATAGTAGCAAGTAAATATTTACTCGAATTAAGAAAAGATTTACTAAAAAGAAGGAAACATTTTCTTAATTCAAGTAAATATTTACTTGGAAATAAGAAATTTTTTTTCAGTGTGCACACCCGGATGACGGTATAATATATATACTATTATTCTCAAAAGTCGGCGAGGACCTGTCAGGTCGAGATTTTGTAAAGGTCCTAGAAATTCTGACGGTATTTATTTCTAAACGTTTTAATTGAAGATAAAAACGCGACTCGTGAGGATTGGACGATACTTAAATTCTATTTATTCATTTACGAATTGGCAAATAATAAAGATATACACAATATAATGAACGCAATGACATGTGTTCGAAACAAAATTTAAACGCACGCATCGCGATTCACCTCCGAATATGGAGAATAATATGCTTTGATTCCGATGGTACAAGGGGTCGGATTCGTCGATTTAATGAAAATCATATGGTGATGGAGACTCCGATTTAGGACTATGCGCGCTGACCGCTCAAGTTCGAACGATAAGTTCGAACAACATAAGCATATCGGATAAGCGTGGATCATAATGATGGAGTAGATCAGGATGGATGACTCCGAAACGAAATGGAAACAGATGATTGAAAATAAGAATAATCGTGTTGTCGACTCCGATTCGTGATATTCGGATACGAAAAAGACAGGACGTAAATTCAAAATAATAAATTAATAATCGTTCCTTTACCAAAAAGGGGTATAAAAATATAATTAGTCTCGATAGACATTCGAGTGATTCGAGCATATGCAGACACTTCCGGTACGTATCGCCGTCATTCGGAACAAACTTTACTAACCTTTGATGTTTCTAGAAACAACCAGGAAACGAAAAAGAATTCAAATGTCAAGAATCCGAATTCAGGATTATAAATATGAAATCTTTCCAATTATTTGACAATATGACATGAATAGAATAGAATTAAAACGACCCAGCAAACACAAAAATAACAGGTATATAACGACTATGTAACATTTATGTAACAAGTAACAATTGTATAAATGTTACATTACTGGTATTTTCTGTGTTTGCAGGGGAGTACTTTTTTGAATCCGAATTTTTGACGTTTTCGATATTTTGACGAATTTTTGATATTTTGATTTCGAAATGGGAGGACGCACATCACAGCATCAGTAATAAGAAAGTTCCGCTACAAATGCTGGCTTTGTGATTTAAAACCATACATATATAAAACGAAGATTGAAGAAATAATAGTTTATCCTTTAATAGTCCGTTTTTCTAGTCAGTCGCCCAACCAAAACGATTTATTACGAAGGGATAACAAGAAAACAAGAAAAACTCAAAAAAAATGTAATATATGTCTTCATCAGCGTCCCCAGTGTAACGCCAGCTTGTTTCTCGTTAAAAAATGAATGTTCCAAATGCAAGGATCGAAGCGGGTATTTAAAAGAAAAAGAAAGATTTGCGCCTAAATGTATAAATTTAACAATCGATATCACACAGACAAAAGTAGGCGATTATTTTATACTTTCCTAGCGCCGAGCAAGATGTTTGCGGCATGTATAATTATAGGCAATCTTCGTCGACGGTTAAATTCTAAGTCGATCTGCGATTCCGGTGAAATTATTTGCATGCCTTCTACATTTGACTAAACAACGACGATGATTCGTTGCGCGAGCGCGGAATAATGCAGCGGCTCCAATGGATTGCTGATGCCTTATTTTCACGGCCGGGGACGCTCGAGAGAACGGGAAATCGTAAACTTGGCCGCGAACTCGAGAAAAAACATCCGAGGAGGATCGGAGACCGCTCCGTTTCAGTTTTTCGCACTTTCGACGTGTGTGTATGTATATTATATACATATATATGTATAGTAGTAATAAGGTGCACCTCAATAATAAAATGCACATAATACAGCTCTATATATATATATACACAGACATGCATGAGATGACGAGTCGAACGATATTCGTGGCTCGATAATATGATTCCTCGACACGCGCAGCACTATATATATATACATTATGCCGAGTGCATATTGGCATAGAGCATAGAGTATATGCAGCGGCTTTCAAGTTTTTACGTTCGCGTTTATCGAAGCGTCCCTTTCGAAATAAATCATCCTTTTCTAATACTTTTCGTGACTTTCACCCTCTTTCGCGAATAAATTGCAATTGGCCGCGAAACTACTATATAGAAATTACCTGCACGCGGTTCGAAACGCAACCGCGCGCCGTTCGCTTTCTTTCCACGCGCGGAACAAAACAATAAGTCTTTGCCGAAACTTTTCTCCCAAATAGATTTTACGACGTTTTTTTTTCTTAATTGAAGTCGTTTTTAACGTTAGATTTACGAAGACCAATCAACGAGAGCTTCTGATGATGGCTGCATGAGTATCGAGATGGAGTAGTGCTGATTATTCAAGGATTCGCTGCTTATATAATCAGTATATAAATTAATATTTGAGGACGTGAATACTTTGCGTTTTATGAATTTTCAGGGGAACCGGATCACAAAGAGTAATATATAAAAATAAATAATAAAGACGTAAAAGTTGGCTCCCCTCTCAAGATTATTATATATAGATACTTAACAATTTTTTATTTTGGTGAATTTATATACCAACAGATAAATTGGAAACCTTTTATCTAAAAATTCAGATTGATGCATTATAGATCCATCCCTAGCAACTTGACGAATTATATTGGTTTATCTATCTATCTAGATGAAGCTTTCGGTGCGCGAAGCTTACAGCGACAATGCCGTCTCATTTTAATGTCTGAGACCCCGAAGAAAAGCTCGTATTCGCAATCGAGAGAAAAGTGCATCTATGCGTTTTACTATTACGACGTAGTATAGGCCGCGATATTATCGTGATCCGAAGTCGTTCGTGCTCCATCCGGATGAACGTATATTATATATATATATGTATATAAACCGCGACAGATTTAAACTAAACGACGATCCTTTTTCTTTTACAAGATATACTTGTATCTCGGCGTTGAAATGTCGCGTCGAACCCTTCGATTCGTTTATTTGTCTTTTGCAAAAATACGGAACAAGTTCTCTTATATTTTTCTCGATTCTCGATTTGTTTATTTTTTTTTTTTTTTTTTTTTTTATTCTTTACTTTTGTTTACTTTTGTCACTTCTCCCTTGCGGATAACTCGCGTGTTCTCTTCGCTCGTTGGGTTTTGTCCTATATAAAAAAGTTTCAGGTTCATCTGCAGATCCGTCCGAAGGAAACGCGACTCGACGACCTTCGTGAGAGCCGCGTGGACGCGTCTCGTATATTTCTTTTCATTTTCAAACTATTTTCTATATGTATATATATGTGAGTGTGTGTGTGTGAATTTATTTATATATATATAATATCATATGTATACCCTTAAGTTTTTTTCGAATATATTTATTTATATTCATTTTATCAGAATATCGTTATTCATTTATATCTTCACGGAGCTTCGCCTATTACTTTTGCGGTACAGTATTTATTATATATGTACAGAAGACAATATAGTATAATAGATGTAGATGTAGATCTAAAAGTACAAATACAAGTATGCGTAGTTATTTTATTTCGCGCTCAATATATAGTAGGGGACAGTGGAGAGTTTTCGAAAAGGAATTGTACAAAAATTTTGAAAAGCATTTCTTAATGAGTCTTCGTCGTCGACCTACAATAAGCTACGTGTAAAGGTGCCGGTTCATCTTTATTCTTTCAATAATATCGTGCCCGCTTAATTTCCCGTCGCCATCAGATACAAATGCAGGCGAGAGTAGTATACATGTGTAGAAACGGTCGCCGGACATTCGTTGAGCCGGCACCTTTATGTACATTCGAGTTAAAACTATTTTGATACATCGAAACAACTCGAGAGTAATACCGGATAACTGGACGCCCGTACAGCAATTATACAAGAAATCAACTCTAATATTGCTTAAATCATTTAAAATGTCGTTTTTCTTCCTCGACTCTGTATACATATATACCGCACGAATATTATCGACCCTGGGAACGCGAGCTGCGTAAAATGGAGAAAGCTCGTACGTGCGCCTGCTCGTTAATTCGCAGAGAAAATATACCATCGATTAACAGTTTACAAAGTTATCACCGTTTCTTATTATGCATTTTACGAAAGAAAAGCTCACCCAAACGATGCCGAATTCGTACGACGGACAATAATAGTCACTCTGAGAAAATAGCACATTCAACTTCCGAGTCTTGTACAGAAACTTTGACTATTTCTGTTTTTTTTATTTTTTTTTTTTTTCGGTCGACTGCCATTCCTTGAACGGATTTACGCTTCTTTAGAAATGTTAAATAAACATTGAATCGTATACAAGTAAAAAGTTTCAAAATGATAAAAAATGTTCGCCACTAACTGCATGAAAAAGATTTACGTCCACGCTACTCTTATTAATTGTATATAGTATGGCAAAATTATATGCTTCATCTCGATTAAAAAGTCAACTTTAACAACGCACAAGTGACAAAAAGACTGCGCGAACATTATTGCCTACATTTTTATTGCTGGACAATAATGTCAAAATTGTTGGTATAAAAAAAAAACGCAAATTTGATTTCATAATCAAAACACATATAGCGAATCAATTATACGACAGAAGACGCGCTGCAAAAAATAAATACTAAAAATTCTTCGTGCACTTTTGTAAAATAAGCGTGTTATTATAGAAATATTAACGTCAAATGCTCCTGAACAAATTGGAAAGTTTTCAGAGTGACGTGATAATGTTATACTACGATAAATTATTATTATTATAATATGTATATATATCTCATCAGCAAATGACAATTTAGTAAAACGGAGAATTCGACAGACTCAAAGAACGAATTCACATCTAAAATTACATACTTTTCAATAAATTTGAATTCAAAAGTTACCTATACAAAATAAACATTCTGTTTTTGGAATCTAAGAAGAATGCTTCCAATTTAAACGATATATATGTACATGATTTTCAATCCACCTTAATCTAACATTGATTGATTTTAATTGCGTGCGCTACGGTGATTCTTGGTTTAGTACGATTTAAATAGAATCGAAATTAATATACGTATTCTATTCTGCCGAATTAACGTCAATAAATTGTCGATTGCATGCGGATACGTTTCTCAACTGAAGATGTACACGTCGACGATTGCATCGTATTGAACTTACATTAAGATCGTTACTTTCTTTCGCATACATTGTTTCAGAAATTGACGCGTTACGTTTACTGCGATTGAAATCCTCCGTTTGATCTGAAAAACGTCATTTCGTTATTTCAGCAAACAAATTACTATAAATTTGATAATTCTATGTCGGCTCGAATTTTCAGATAAATCGAATCACATTATTTTACATATTGTGTTCTCTTTGGTCGTGTATGTTTCGCGTTACCGAAAGTTTCCTGATTTTTCTGAGCTTTTGAGCCGTACACGCGTGTCAAAATCAACGTCTTTCCGCGCTTTGAGTCAATTATAGGGGAATCGATCAGTCGCCTATATTCTTTACTACAATGTGCAATGCGCTGCCATCTAACAGTCTTCAAAGAAATATTTTGAGTCTCCGCAATGGAGACGGTCTATATACTTATCTTGTACGATCGAAAATATGTATATGCGCAATTTGGAAAATAATCCCTGACAGTGGAGGCATACGGCAGTAGTTTAACCGTTGAGCAACCGACGAGCAATTGAACGGTCAATGAATTTGCCAGAAATACACGATATAATTAACGACTTTAATCTGGCTCAATCACTTTGACGGCAGTCGCTCGCGCGTTACATAATTCCGCTTCTTATGTACGGTAAATGCTACCAATAATTTCGTCTTTAACGCATATTCTCCCCCCCCCCCCCAACCCACCTTCTTTTTATAAACTATACATAATTTTAAATAGTCGCCATGTCTGCGAGTTTTCTCTTATTATTCCATCAATTTAATTAAGACGCGATTTAGAGTCGACGAGATCAAGTGCGATAGTGCATCAGCCGGACATTGTTACACGTGTTCGTTGTTTTAAATTCGATTTTAAAAGAATCATATACTTAAAAATACATTATACATGTATCATCGAAAATTGGTCCCTCGTGAAAACATGAAAACCGATGGGACTTGGTCCGCGAAATGGAATAGTTGCAAAAAAGCTTAAAATAAGCGTTTTATCGCACCACAAATACTGAACTAAAAATGTCATCATCTACTGTACGGATTAAGCTTTCGAATTTCGCAATGACTCGTAAATTAAAAGATAAAAATATTATCTAATTTGGAAAGTGTCCATTTGTCACTGTGATATTTAAAGACAACGAAAAATCAATCACTCACAAACTTGACGACGTATCTCGAAAGAACATATCATAAACGAAAGTATACATATCATATATAAAACCAATGTGACGATAGCTGTTGATTTTTAAAAATTATTGACCTCAATTGGGCAATGAGTTTACTTAACGAGTTTCCGTTAGATTTTTAACAATGTAATGTATAGTGGCCATTAGGAATAATTAATGATTGTTTTGTTCGACAATGAATAATTTTGTACAAAATTAACTACACTATATACCTTTGACTTCTTTTAACGATGCCATGAAAAATATAACAATAAAATCACGAAATAATAAGCCTAAATAAGGAACCACTGTGCATCAATGAACGACAGTGCTGAAAGTTCGCGTCGGCAGTGGAATTTGGCAGTGACAATTGTCGACCATATTTGTTCATATATACCTATTGCCGGGTAAAGTGACAGTGTTTCTCACGCAATTAAATGCACCGCGGGAGTGCAAGCCGCCGTTGAAAATCAGACGGACTTGCCAAGATACTCCTGTCTTTCAAGGCTCGCACGCTACTAGACGCACTAGAGACGCTTCCGTTATACTTCTATAGCAAAGGTTCTTATCATAATTCGCCTAACTATGTACACAACCTAAGCCACGATAGTTTTACGCCAAGCTTCGGACCTCGCGACAGGCGTTCGATCGTATACGGGCAGTGTAGCCTCGTCGAAAAGGACCCAAGCTCGGCGATTGTGCACCGATCGAGACTCTAGGCAGCTCTAGAGATCCTACATCAGGGATTACACGGTTAATGAAAACGCAGTAGTACAATATAGTAGCGGTGGTAGCAATTATAGTATAACGATAGTGGCAGCGGTTATATCTTATACTAATATAATATTAATAGTAATTAATCGCTATTTTCGCTTAAAACTCTTAATTACACGTATTGGCAGTGATCCTCAGCTGGTGTGTGTACGTCTGCGAGTTTTTATACTCTTCGTTCCAAAATCCTTTCGCTATATAGTCTTTCTATTTACAAAGCAGTACCGCGACTCTTGTCTTTCTACTTTTTGCCTTCATTTCCATTTTTACAAGTACATAATCTAACCTCCTATAATGTATACACGTGTGTTATATCACATCTCTGCGTCGAGGCTCGCTTTGAGCGAGCAACGTGTCCGTGTGACCTATCGCCGCGTAAACAAGACTTGTTACGTTTAACGAAATAGTGATACTACGTAAGACGAACGTTTTTCTCGAACTGCATATGCAAGATTCGAACCTCCAGTGTCTTTGCAACTGCTTCGTTCAGGGGTGACAGCATGCCGACATAAATATAACACTAGAGCAGTTCTTGGACTATTCACTCTTTCTCAGGGTGGGTTCTTTAGGCTAACGTGGATTGGACAACTACCACATACATTATGTTCATTAGGGTTAATGTTGCCTGAACACGTATAAAAAGTAAAAATTGGACTCTACGTTTGATGCACGCGAACCCACCCAGTATACTGGACCGAGAAGAGTAGCTGACGAAATTCAATCTATTAAGTAATTTATTCTCTTAAGTATGTTGTCTTGCAGTTATGACTTTGCTTCCATTAAAATTTGTATTTATTTGGCAGTGTTTGTGATTGTTCGTACTATTGGATGATTTGCCATAAGAGAAGGAAATAATCAAAAACGTCCGTTGTGATTGTAAATCATTTCCAAAAATCATTAATTCTTAAGCGTTAAATCTGATTGAAGCTTCTTCTTGCCAAACTTTGAGCCTCGACTCCGATACACAGATTACCAGAATCAATAGTCATTTTTCGTACTCTTGAGTCTATTTATTTTTAGCATTTTAATCTTTTTACTGTCACATCCTGAGGATTTTAGAATGTATCGACAGATCGTATAATACGTCATTTATATTTGTTCTCCATTTCTCTTTGCTCGTTATCATCCTTTAATTCTCTAGCTGCGATACCGGAGGTCACAACACAACATAGCGTCGAATAAGAGGCACTTTCGAGGCCGAGGCTGTAGTCTTAATGCATTTTCTACGTACTCAATTAGGCTAGATATATAAGTAGTACCTTAGCTTGATATCGTACTTTTTACTTCGGCGTAAGTGTTTTTTTTTTCACTTGTCGATTGTGTCTTGTTCTCTTTATGTCGCGATTGAGAAAAATGGCTATTCTCGAATTCCTCGTAGTTATCTTTATTCGTCATTCTCCTTAACATCGAATCGTTGAGACTAGACGTCAACGGCGGTACCTTTTTCTGTTGCTAATCAACTGCTGCTTCTCCTTGCCCTCTTCTTCTTACAAGTGTATCTGTATTTATCACGAAGTCTTTACAAATTTTCTTCTCTGCTTTACTCTTTGCTGGGAAGGTTGTCCATTGCCAAAAGCAGGAGACAGTGCGAGACTAATACCTTCAGGGTTCGCTAAAGTTGCCTTGCGCACGCTAATAATTTTTGTGGTCTGAACTTCTGACTCTAAGACCCACTCATCCGGTTCACTAGAATCAACGAATTCAGCATTTTAGATCCAATAACACGTTACTGATTGTACAAGAATTAAAGAATTCGTTAGTTATACTTACATATCCACAGGATACCATCTCAGTAAAACTCTGGTTTTTCCATCGGCTTCTACTCTCTTTGCTAAAACCTAAGTAAGAAAAAAACATTGGATTATAAATTTATTTTTAATTTATATCGATACAAGTACGTTTTTAAAAATCAACTCACTTGACTAGTTAGGGACATTGAATCTCCCGGGACTTCACCCAAGCGACCCTGAGTTCTTGTTTTAGCCAATTCGACGAGCCTGTGTTGAAGACCTTCCATTACACCTGTATCAATATAGTCGAAGATTCGAGCTGCAAATATAAATCGAACTCGATAAGTATTTTATTACAAACAATTATCTTAATGTAAATAAAATTAAAGGCGTCGAAACTTACCAGACCATGGTTGTCTTCGGTATCTTAATCTTTTGCCATTTCTCCGAACAAGTTTGCCTCCACTATCACAATTTCGCTTTCCATTACTGCTGCTGGTCTCGGGCTGATTGAAGTGATTGTTAACATGCCTCTCCAAAGCGGTCTGAAAAAAAAATAAAGAGTTAATTTAAAAAAATAATAAACCCACAGGTAATTTCTAAAGTGAACTATTGATGTATTTAAAATTCTCTTGTATATACATATTGTAAATATATCAATTTGTATTCCATTGTCATTGAGACAAATCGTTATCTCAGTAGAATTATTTTAATTTCACGGAATAACCAATATTAATATGTTTGTATAATCTTCTTTTTTTTTTTTTAATATGATGAAGAGATAATGTAACATTCTATTTACGCATAATGTAGTTATATTTCTAAATTCGACATAAAATTGAATGTTTTAAGAATTGTCAAATTTACAAATAATAAACTTGGATATTTTCCTGTGACGAGGTATTTGTACATATTAATATTAGATTTTATGGATTTCAAATAAAATCTATAAAACCAAGTACTTTAACTTCAAATTGATTAGTTTTCACGCATTTCTCTAAGTCAATTCAGACATACGGAAGTACAGTTATAATAAGTTCAGAGTTAGTAAATTGAAGATGAAATTTTGTTACTTTTGGTTGTGAAAATGTATGTACTTATTTTATTTTAAATAAAAGTGAAAATATTTAATTAAAATATACTTAATATATGAATTTATTAAACTTAAGATTGACGATGTGGTTACACATATGATGATGTCAACATTAATTAATTTCAGTTGCAGTCAGCTTCCATGAATATGTCTTAAAGTCCAACACTTCAAATAAAGTAGTATAGCGCAGACATCGAATTTTGGAAAATTACTCGGATAACTATTAATTTACAATTTATAGGTTAGCAAATGGTGATATCGAACGGTTTTGGTTTTTACAAGTCCTCACTATATATGCAGCGTTATTTTTCAATACATTTTAATTGACAAATTTTCTCACAAAAATAATAATAAAAAATTCGTTTTTATGACTTATCTCATGACATTTACGTTAAAAATGACGTTGAACCGATTTTACTAGATTTCTTTTTAAATATTGGAAATTGTAATATGTATTGGATTTCTTACACCTTTCCGGGCAAGACATAATATTTACTTTCACTATATGCATATATATATCAGACTACAGCATCACTTGGCAGTTGGTAATATCGTTCTCTATAATATATACCGCACTTTTCATTGCGGGAAGTAGAGGAAACTGTACTCGTCCAGTTGTTCCATATAGAAGAGTAATAATGTTATATTATGCGAATGGTATATTTAGTATTATGTAGTTTAAAAAACTAATGTGATTTTAAAAATAGGATTGAGAATAACAAAACGAGTAAGCTAGCTCTTATTGCATACATTATTCACGTTCGAAAACAAACGAATTGTTTAAAATGCTTATACCCCATTGTTCTGAACGCTATTTTTGAAATCTCAATAAATTTTCATTTACTGCGAGACGCAATGCAAATTTTAATATTGATGATTTAACGGGAAGACTATACGGGCGACGAGTGAAGTTACCAGTGGTAAGTGTTACTAAATTGTTAAAAGTGAAATTGCACGGAGAGATCGTCGTTATATATATACTTTACAATTTCTCACATTCAATTCAACCTAACCTAAAAATGCAATTCTTTCCATAATTAGGTATATGAAATGTTGCATAAATGGGTTTCCAAAATTTCAGCTCCCTCACTGCCATTCCAAATATTATATACTGATACCGTTAAAGATGCGACATAATCATAAAAATTGAAGGGAAATATATATGACGTATAAAATAATGAAAACAATGACGTTTATAGAAGAAAATTCTTTGCGGTTGTTTTTTGTAGTTTTACGAAAGTATATCTTCGGGGGGGGGGGCCTACAGTAGAACATTTACCGACCTAATCGCGTAAGAAGCCGTTACCGACGTAACCGAAAAACTAAAAAAATGACCAATTTAAAATTATTCCAACTTTTATTCAAAATTTGGTCTCTGTGGTACTGTTTGGTCTGTTATGTAATCCTTACAATGCATGTGCAAAATCTCAAAAAATACTAGTGAAATCGGTCGAAAATTGAACAAACAATTTGGAGAGTGAATAAAAATTTTCAAATTGTATTTTTCTTTATTTAACATTTTTTAATAATGACATAGAATTATATTTCTATCAGAGCCCAAATTATCAAAGAAATAATGTTAAATTTGCACTTTTTTATTACGAAAGAGTCGGTAACGGATATTTTTTAGATCCCCAGGTAACGTCGATAAAGGGATCTACTGCAAAAATTGCAAACAAACTATTTTAGAATAACATATTTTACTACACGCAGAGGAAATTTTAGCAAAATCAGTTCAGAAATTAGCGCGAGAATTCGCAAGAATAAATCTAAAAAATGTATTGGGCGCACCACAAACAAATAATTTCTTCGTGCTAATTTTCTTTCATTTCTGAATCGATTTCGTTCAAATGTTATCTGTATAGTCAATAATTTGTGTAATGAAAATTCGTATGTATATAATCTTTTATTTACAATTTTTAGAATATAGGTTCCTTCTTTATCGACGTTGTCGATGCTTTAGCCTCCCCAAACGTGATTTTTAGCAAAAGGACGTTTCTAATAGAATAGGGCCTTTGATATTATTCACAACTTTTGACTATTCCTGCACCGTAATTTTTTTTTTTTTAATATAAAAGAAATGTCAGGAAATACATATATTGTTGATAAAACTTAAAATATGACGTTTTAATCAAAAGTTGTTTTAAAGCAATATATTTAGAAGCCCCGAATTTCTTCTAAAAAGTCGGGTTAACATAAGGGCGGAGGGTTGAGCAAAATTATACTACAGTTGATTAAATAACAGAACATTCGATCCAAAAAATGTACTTTCAAATGTTTTCATATGAGTATTCGCAGATACATACTGATGAGCAACGCATCTTTCGGCTGCCGACTTCTTGCGCACTTATGCGAATCGGATTTCAAGACCATATTGTTAGGATTGTGCTTATAGGACTTTGCGTGTAATGTTTGAGAGGTCACGCTTCCTAATCAACAGAGATAAAAACATTGAATATATATTTTATATATAAGTACAAAAAGTACTCGTTCAGCCCTTTAACGCGTTGATTTTTCAGCTCATTTTTCCATGTATATATACATTCGAGTCTCTTTTTTTTAGATTCATAAAAAATGAGCTCAGAAATCGAGAATTGGGAGGACTTGAAGAGTACTTTTTGTACTCACTACATCCAAGTTTTCACATCTGCTGAATGGACGGTAGAAATGGTCTTGAAATGCGACACGAATGAGTATGATAATTATATACTGCGTTTAATCACAACAATCCATTTGAAAAGTAATTCGTGTATCATAAATTATTTAGTCAATATAGAAATATCTACCGAAAGTTTCAAAGCGTACAGTTTTTTAACCGACTTGGATGAAACTAGCCGTAAATGTTATAATTATCACACTTTAGAAATTCGACTACGGTAGATTTTATATTGTATTCGAGTTAATATTTTACGAAGTATTATAGGGATGAATAGAGGTTAAATTTCGTGAGTGACAAAAATGTCGAAACCATATATTTATACTTTTCCGAATAAAGGGGCAATCTTTTAAAGAGTTCCTCTAAATGTAGTCCTTCTAAATAATGATAATGGAGTTAAAAAAAAAAAAATAAATAAATAAATTGAATTTATTTAATTTTATGAAGAGTGCAGTCATAAGATCTTGACCGTTTTTCCTTAGAGTAAAAATTTGAAAAACCGACCGAGTTTTACAAGTATACATTTAAAAATGTTAACTATATTACATGTCGGTGATCAATTGCGGAGTTCTACATACGTTACCAAGGCATCAATGAAAAAGGATTGATCTCATTCCGAAGGAAAATATTTTGTTAGTGAATACGAGAGTCATATGATCTGTATAAGGTTTAATCAAAATCATCTACGCACCGACAGGTAATCGAACAAAAAAAAAAAAAAAAATGAAAAATTGTTTTATGCTCAATCGACGACGTAGATGTAAAGTAGTAAAGTATATTGCATCGAACGCGAATAATAAGTGAAATCAGGAGGGGGCATATTTTGAAATACACTTAAGGAATAAAGTGTGTTGGCAGTTATTAAATGTAATGTAATAACAAATTGTACATGTCGTAAATGAGAAACGGTGAAACCTGTACGATCCACGCGTGAGTGCGTGTAGTTGCAATTGTGTTTCATCATTTCCCACTAAAACATGATAAAGATTTTAAAGAGATGATTTTTTTTTCTTTTTTAATATAACCTACAAGAAATTCCGAAACAGAATGTTTGGACCCTTTTCAAATTTATGTGAAAAAAAAAACAATAGACTGCAAGAAGTTTAAGATAATGTAAAGCAAGTAGTAAACGACAAATAATCGACGTACTTTTTTACAGATTGATCTATACCATACAGGTTTCATATGACTGGATCCAATCTCATGAAAATACTAGTTACAGTTTCCAAGTATATGTATAGTGGCTGATGGAATTTTAATTCGCTTTACTTGTTTTCACTTAAGCTCAGACGCGTCTTTTGAGTGGCGAACTTGTATATATGTATACGTATATGTTTTATGAGATTGAACCCTATAATAATTGGGATGTTCAAGACCAGAGCACGTTATATACCTGAGAGCTGAATCTGCTGCCGCAGCCGTCCACTATGCACTGGAAAGGTTTGTTTCCACCGTGCGAGAGCACGTGTCGTTCGAGCCATCTTCGCGAGCACGAAGTTCGGCCGTGCACTTTGCATCCTTGCCAGTGACAGACAAAGTTGTCACCCCCCGTTTGAGTGTTGATGTGCGCCAACTGCCAAAGGGAAACATTAAAAAATTAGTTGCAATGCAGACGTTCGTTCGTTTCGTTTTTACGTCGTTTCGTTGCTTTATAGACAGAGAACATTATGGCTTCGGAAGGTGGAGCAATTTTTAAACAAGTGTGTTGTCTTATTTGGCCAAGTTACTTAAAAAACGAGTCTTACCTGCAGATGCTCGAGCAACGCCGTGCTCGACTCGAAACTGACGTCACACTTGTCCCATCGACAGAGCCCGCTGTCAGTGGTGCGGTTCCTGTCCTTTCCGGGCACTTTGGCAGGGAACCTAATGGTCGTCGGCGCTGTCAGAATGGGCGAGAGCGTCCCCTTCGAGCCATGGACTCCGTCGCGCGAATCCTCCTCTTCTTCGTCCTCTTCCACTGCTTTGCTAGCACGAGCCTCCGGCTTTTGGTGCTTCTGGTGCTTCTGCGCATCCGCCGAGAAGAAGAGCCTCACGAAAGAGTGGTCGTTATTGCCCGTTAGGTTGTTGTTCTCGTTCACGCGGGCTCCGTCTTCCAAATCGCGCTTCGCTTTTTGTTCCCCTTCAGCGTTCGTCGACTCGGTGGATTCCGTCGTCGAGTCCGGTGACGACGTCGGCCGCGCATCTGTCGGCAGTCTCAACGAGGCGATCTTGCAGCTTGGCAATGTAGACAAAGTGGAAAGCGTCGAGAGGGTGGAGAGCGAAGAAATCGTCGACAAAGGGCCGGTCGGAACCACCGGCAGTCCGGTGGCCTTGGACGACTTTTTGTCGTGCTTGCCATTGAGACGCTGGCCTACCACCGATTGGGACTTGTCTATGTCCAGGGCGCGAACCTCCCAGCCGTTTTGAGAAGCACGCTCGGACACTCCGCCGAGGTACTTGGCCAGCCCTCCCTTATGATTGCGCTGCACCGTCGGAGGCCGCCGAAACTCGGTGGGATTCTTGGTCATGAGCACCGACATGTTGTCTCCGCCGCCGCTCGACGTTGTCTTCTTGTTCTGAGGAATGAAAAACTCGAATTAATAACATCTGCTGTCGAATTTCCAGTCGAGGCTCGGCGTACTACTTGCAACTTGCTTCTTCGATGGAAAAATGAAGACTGAGAAGAGCTCGACCTTCCATGCGACTAGCAGAATTTTCCGTATCTGTACTTGTCGTTTAAATTTTGTTATTACGTGTAGAGGATATATGGTTTACGACACTCAGGCATGTGAAGGTTTCCATTCCGAGTTTTGGCGCTCGTTAAGGTCGGGTAGGATGTAAACAAAACAGTCCAAAGTTCGTAGAAAGGCAAATAATACGCACAAAGAAGGAAAAAGGAGCGATGGCAACTTTAGCATTGTTCGTTTTGCAATACCTGGACTGCTCCGAGTCGCTCCTTTTTCAATATAGATATACAAATAACATTGGCAACCTAGCCTAACGTTTGATTTAGAGCGATTTGGAGCGACTCCGAGTCGCTCCCACGATACAAAACGAACAATGCTATTATTGTAACTGAAATGACGCGATGATTAACTCAAAAGAAAGCTCAAGGAATTCCATGAAATGGCAATGTACCGTTTGAAAAATTAAAAGCTTCGTACAGGTAGCAAAGTGAAAAGGATGAACTCATTTGTAAAAGTCGGGTAAAATATTTTGAATTATCTAATGTACCGATCACAATGCTTCAATGCAGAAGATATACCTGAAAACATTATTCGTTTCTTAGTGTTACACATTTTCTATTTCTATACCATTCTATTTCTTAGAGAAACGGACGCTATAGCCCTTCGGGATCGACGCATACTGTAATACCGCCGGCTAATTGTGACATATCATTTAATTTATACGTACGCGTATATTTGCATTGTTTTTATACCTTTTGTTTCGTTTCGTTTTTTCTTTTGTACATATATACATACATACATATATATATATATATACGTATATAATATCTCGATTGTTCGCTGTCGATCTCGAAAGTAGAAATGAAAACTTGTAAAAAGAAAAGATCACTGTTTTGAGAGCTGATATTATTAGCTGTGGCTCGATTCAAATTTAATTTTTAAATACAGACTATTGTATTGAGTCATCCTGTCAATGTATATACGTGAAATCAAACGACACGAATATGATGAAAATAATCTAAATTCAAATGGAATTAGAATCGAACACCGACTGCCAACATCAGCCCTGATCTCCCCAACGTGAAGTGGAGATCGTATATAATAACATTCTCGACTTTATATTATCTCGGGTATTTAAATTCATTTAAATTGAACAAATATAGTAAATGACAATATTATGTATACATATAATATGTTTGATATTCATAAATGTAATCTTGATTTAAAATGACTGAAAGAATAATAATGATCAATGAAAAGCTCTATCCTACATTTATTGGGAACATTTATTGGAATGGAATGGAAAAAAAGACATTATTTTTTATCGTATTTTCTAAATGACGACTTTGTTTTATCTTGGCATTTGAAGATAAAATAAAATTATCAGACTTAAAGAGCTAGAATTTGTCTATAAAATTAAACGATGATGACGCTTGTCTTCAATTAATATGCCATTAGGAGCGTAATTTCAGAATCTATGTATAACTTTGAGGTAAAGCGTAATTGATAAATAAAGCGTCATTGATAAGTCGTCAAGTGTACATTGTACATCTACGAGTATGCGTTGTACTACAAAACTACAAAAGCATGTAAAAAAGAAAAGACTACGACGAGTCGAGCAAGACATGAATCGAAATCAATGGCAAATCATCTATATATACTATATATATATATACGTTGACGGACAACGACGAGTACGGGCAAGATTCTCCGGGTGAATTGTTACCTTGGATTGTTGAGACTTGATCTGGGCTTTGAAGTATTCCGTGATTTTGCCCTGCGATTCGGATGGTTGATTCTGGTGTTTGCCGGGGGCCTTGCCGTTGCTGCCGTTGCTACCGCCGCCGCCGCCACCGACGCCGTTATATCGAACGCTGGGATCGGATGCTCCGGTGCACCGGGGGAGGGTTCCCGCCTCCGGTTCAGCCTTGAACCTCTTGTAGGTGGAACAGGCGGTGACGGCTAGCGGTGGGGTCCAGGGCCACTGGGGCCTGGTCCCACTGTGCGCCGAGTTTGCCGGTGTCCGGGGCGCCAGCTTGCAGGACAAGGACGTCGGAAGCGAACTCGGTGCCGCTCCGCGAATCCCAACGCCGACGGCAACACCCTCGTCGCTACTGGTGCTGCAGGGGGAGCCTGGCTCTGTGATGTCGCTGGTGCCGCTGCTACTGCACTCTCCGCAAGACACGACCACTCCACTATAAACATACATCAAACATTTCGTCAGAC
Organism: Trichopria nigra; assembly: GCA_030522945.1. Classification (NCBI taxonomy): domain Eukaryota; kingdom Metazoa; phylum Arthropoda; class Insecta; order Hymenoptera; family Diapriidae; genus Trichopria; species Trichopria nigra. The sequence continues at coordinate 27,958 of JAPYZR010001014.1, forward strand.
CATCATTGTACGATGCGAATGATTCGTTTAGATTTCTTACGACTATATAATTGGCAAGAGATGTAATAAGATGCGACAAGACATACACTCGTTGAATAAGAATGGATGACGTTCATTATTCTACTAAATGCACGATGAAAAATAATTATTACTTGTTAGCATTTTAGTAAAATGACGCGTTCTTCTACTATAACTCATTCATTTAAGAAATCAGCCGACGAATACAGGCTCTTTCGTATACCAACTGCTGGCGTTTACCATAATAACATACATCGCCGTTCACGTGCAATTAAGTCGGATGAATTTGATCAGTGCTGAAGAAGCCGAACGGCGAATCCGCAGAACGCGGTTAGAACGGCCTGGATTGATTGTCGTGATCACCAACCCGAAAGGCATTGAAATATATACAATTGACGCCTGAAGCTTGTTTAGCAAAATCCGGCCTTAATGGTTCGTATATAAAACTGTATTCGCGCGAGAACCCTTATATAGTGCTTTTCCTTGCAATGGACAGTTTGCGTTTACGTCATCGCGGGCACAACATAAAAGATGGAAATGGAAAAGAAAAAGAGAAAAAAGAATCAAGAGGCAACTAGTGATCGAAGTGGAGCGGGAAATTGCGTGTTTAATAAGTAACAACGTTACTACGGGCGGAAACCTAATTACAGGACCAGACGTCGTTCATTGGCTCGACGCTCGTGGCGGCCCGGCCCGCCGCGGCCTTCGCATTTGTGTTGGCTGCAGGCTGTTTCGAGTTGTGCCGCGTGGAATGTGAGATAATCTCTAATTTTATATTTCGCACTTAATCCCCTTTACAAGACCATGGCCGATCGCAATACGTAAAATTACGTTTAATGGACGATATTTTCGGTGCGGTCATTTTTAGTGCAGTTAATATACGTAATAAGTAATTGTATATATGTATATTGATGTACTAAAGCAGCGTCTGAGATATAACGCGTAAGCCAGGTTTATCAATGTATCCATCCACCAGCTCCAAGTTTGACGACACGCAGGACTGCGATTTAATCTGCCAGAGATTCATTTCGTCCATCACGATCACGTATACGCAACGATATCACTCGTGAGTCTAGTACGTAATATCGTTGTTATACGACCAATATTTCGGTTCAATTGACGACCGACAGGTTTCCGCATGACTCGACATGAGACACTGACCTTTCCCCCATCCAACTATGCCGAGCTATAGGCCGTTCGGCGACGGCGCAACGATGATAACGCTGGGCATCAAAACTCTATATTGAATACAATGGCGCATCGGTTACGACACGGTTCAAAGACTTGTGCAAAGAAACGATTGCATCATATTTACGGAAAACTGCGTGAAAGTCGGATAGAAACCATTGGGCCTACGAAATGCAGCAAGTATATACGCTAAAAATGTCAATCTTGAGTTTAGATGATATATATCGTCGATTAGAGGTATATCCAAGTAATTTCTAGAGCAGATGCATCTGATCACTCAAGATTTCGTAATGTGCTTTCCAGTACTTCCTCGCATGCTTGGGCAACGAATTACCTCACATATGTATAGGTACGTATATGCACATGCACGACAGGCTTCACGATGGAATAATATTGTTGAAGAGGAGCGTAAATGAAAACCTAGCAAGTGGCTCCGTCGAGCGCCCGTGCACCGAGTCTCGTACGATGCATTCTCTCGCCTTTACTCTACGTTGCTCTCTCTCTCTCTCTCTCTCTCTCTCTTTCGTTTCCCCTCCACGACACCTTACCCGTATATCTCCCACATTCTCTCGATCCGCCTGGTCTCTGTCTTGTTCGCTTTTTCTTCCTCTTCCCCTGTTTTCCTCTCTCATTCCCTATCTATATCCTTCACCCGCTTATCGTCCCTCTCGCCAATTCCCCCCGCTCGTCCACTACTATATGTATTTGTACACTCGTTCCTTCCACGCCACGCCGCATCGCGCCGTAACAAAATTCATTCGACGTACTACACTTTCCCTCCGTTTCTTACGAACCTGAATAAAATATATCCCAAGCGCGAACAATCTTCGCGGTTTGCAAGTTTGGCCGTTGCAATCATTAATTAATGTATGTTTTAATATTGATGCGTGGTTCAACGGTTAAACGCGTGGAAGATTTCCAATTTGCTATTGCAATCGCACTCTGCAATCGCACTCTGCAATCACTCAATATGGTAAAATTCGAAAATGGAAGGATTGTCATCTTGACGGCTTACTAACAGTAACTTTAATTAGAAAGCGAATCGTATTTTATATTCCAATCCTGCTGTACATATGTAGGAGTTAGGACTAAAGGTGTGACGGTGCTCCAAATCGAACGGGCGAGTCCCAAAACTGCGCAAAAACAACTCCCATGTTTTTAAAGCGCACTCGTGTTTATTGTTATACTGTACAATGCGGACGAGACGTCTGGCGCGAACTAGTTTAAATGTGCATTTAAGCGGCTGTGTTACATTATTCTCACTTGGTCGTGTAAAAGGAAAATAAACTTTCCTTTTGTAGCGAATCATCATCTTTAAAAGTATCCTCCTCGTAAAGTCACGCGGCAGAGAAGAGGAGCTTCGTTGAGAATTATTATTGGCCCATGACAAGACATGCGCACAGACTGAGATGCCGCCGACGTCGATGCTGCGATTCTCGCGAAGCATCACGTAACTGACCTACCTAACCTTACTGCTTGAGCCCTTATACACCCACGCGTGACGGTCACGCGAGTCGGCAGCCTCTGTGTACCTATATACATGTATACGACCGCAAGAACGTGTGCGCAGGAAATGGACATGCGGAAATAACAATTCTTTATACGGTACTTTGGGCCTGCGTATCAACCCCAATGACATTCCGATTCTAATAAAATATATAGTCGTTGGAAACTTCCGTCTTTCCGATTATTCAGATTGCAAAACGCCTCTTCGAGAAGAGGCCATTACTAAATTGGTCATCAATCTTTCATCCTGTAATAATTTTTAATGCAACTTCGCCACTTTTGTTGAATCTTGAATAACTCTCAAATGCATCGAAGAAATTACTATAATTTACACGACACGGATTCAAGAAATCTGAGCGTTTTATAAATTAAATTAAATCTATAGTTTTTTTATCGTATCAGTTTGCCAATTCGGATTGTCAAAATTTGATAAGCCACAAACAATACTTTAACCTTCATTTTTGTCCACATTTTTATTTTACGTCTGTGCGAAAATTCGACTTCATCCAAGCGGCATTGAGATTTTCACGCTAAGCTATAGGTTATCACAATGGGCCGCATTCAAACGAAGCTGAATATACGTCAAAAATTGGTCAGAGTACGTAATGCTGTTACGCCGAGCTATATACATATATATATATATATATATAAGGAAGGAAAGGAAATCGCTTAAAGGCAGAGCGGAAAACGGTTTGGAAATCCACTTGCGGGGACAAACGCGCTTTATACATATGCAGTTTCATCAAATGCCGTTCGGACCTTCAGGACACTACCGGAATATTAGAGTGTTGACTCATCAACCCTGCCCGAATTTTATCAGGCTCCTCGGAGGTTCGATTCCTCGTGATATATGATTTATTCATGCCTGGTGCTCTTAAGGGTGATTTTGGGGTGAAGAAGAATTGAACGTATTATAAACGGCGATGAAACGGCATTTCAATACGAAAATTTAAGAAAGTTTTATGCGTAAACATTTTCTAATCGATTTTTATTCCATACATATATACACATATAGAATAATACAGGTCTGCATCAAGCCATCGTGGTCAATGAAATCATTATAATTATTATAATAATGCGGCAGATTTTAATGTTTTTTTTTTAATCCTCGGTCAGCATTCTTCACGATCAGTCCAAAACCAGTTCCATGTGTGGGGAGTCATCAGGAGTATGCATATATATATACATACGTGTATATATATATATATATATATATATTCAGGGCGAAGCGACAATTTACACTTCGACTTTTCACGGAGGCTTAAAAAAGCTTAGGGCCTTACCCTCTTCGGCTTAAAGATGCCACTTTAGATATTGTCTTGATGGTTGTATATTGTAATTCGCACGTCGAAGGGTTCCGAGGGCAGCGCCATCTGTCACTCGAAGCGCGACACGTTCTAAAAGCTAAACCTTGTCCAAACTCAGTTTCCCAGCGGTTTTGGAAAAACGAAATCCCTTTTTCCCTCGAGTCCAGCTGTCTTTCTTTCGCGTGAAAATAACACGGACCGGTCGGCCTCTGGCATTCATTCCGGATGCTTCGTTAACCTTTGCCCTTCGTCTGCGGATGTTTAGTCTTAATTATTCTGCAATTCAAATACTGCAGGGCTAAGTCTTTTAAATGATTATGGAAACATAATCTAGTTTCGGGAATATCTCTCTAAAAAATTGACAACAAAAAAATTGACAAACAAAAATTGTTTTCTAAATAACATTTTCCTCGTACAAAATTGCGTTGAGGTGTGCCTGGAACGCGATTCCGTCGATCTCAAATAGAGTCTTGATTTAAAAAATTATCAATATTGTTATTCTATTATTAATCCTCGATTTGACATGTGTATATATACTTTGACCCTGTGTACAAACTTTAAAAAGTACTGTCAACGAATTACGCCCACAGTGTTGATAGTTATATTCAGCGTTCTTGATAACTACATACGAAATAAGTTCATTAAAAAAAAAAAAAAATTATCAGTAGTATTTTCATCGGGGACATTATTTTCAGAGAGATTTTTCGGGGTCATTTTTTGTGGTTACCGTTTAAATGGATGATTTATGAGAAACATTCTTCATTCTTTAAAATATATACGTTTATGTAGGCTGTAAAAGAGAGCTTCACGGGTCTTGGTCGTGTATTTCTGTTAGGAATTCCTGTTAGGAACAATTAAAAAAAAAGCGTATAAAAGTATAAAAGTAAATAGAAATGGAAAAATATGTTACACGAAATGGAACGAATGAATGGCTCGTGTTGACGGATATTGTAATTTTTCCGTTTGCTCCAGTGTCGTTGTGTTACTTCGCGGAATATAATCCGACTTTAGATTATACGCCCTGATTCGATTTATCCCAGAGTTTGCCCAGATTTCAACAGCTTTAAACGGAGTTATACTCAAATTGCAGGAGAATTTACCCCAATTACGTAGCAATTTCACTTCAGACAGCGATTTGCCATACCTCCTTTTAAAGTATTTAAAGGGTAATTATGTATGTGCGCTAACTACATTCGAATGTAATATTATTATTATAACTTTTTTAATATTCCTAATTATTCTCATTACTTACTGAGAGATTGATTATTTATGCCATAGTCCTTATTTGATATTCATCAATGTTCTCTTTTCCAACTATATATATCAACTAAAAATATTCGAGCGTCGACAAAACCAATTTATCGATTACTTTTCATATTTTTGACCTCAATTGCATATCGTTGACACCATTCGAAAATATTTGAATGTAAATATTTAATTTGCCAATATAACAGTTTTCGATATTTGTTTACTTCAGAACTGTGAAACCAATCAATCAAATCCAAATAAATGAAACAAAAAAAAAAAAAAAAAAAAAAAAAAAAAAAAAAAAAAAAAATGCCAAAATAAATACATTAAATTTCAATATTCTTCATCGCGATTAAAAATAGATGTATATATAGCTACAACAGAAAGTATCTTCGATGTGATCGCATTAATTGGAGGGATTTCTATCCTTTTGCAGATAATCGCGTCTATTTTAATTCCTATCTCAATATTGAAGAATTCGATTCTTGTATATTTTTAAAGTTAAAAAAATAATTTTTTTTTTTATTCCACTAACACACAACTAGTCTATTAATAATGATATCGACTAGTACATGATAAATCTTGAGATTTGGAAAATATGTGATGTATTTACTTACATCAAACTTATCGATATAACAAAATGGCGTCTAAGAATATTACGCGAAATAATCAATAAGGACAAGGATAAATATAGCAAATGAGAAAGTCTAATCGAATGAATTGCGTGAAAACCTCAAATGTAAACTGAAATTGATTGTTTTCTGGAATATTCCAGCCGAAAACGTACGCAGTTCGTCATTGCATCGCTCGCGACAGAGGGGTGGTTGAATTACGAGGTCACGCATCACCGGGGCGCAAATACCCAGTCTCGTCGGAAAGAGAACTCGTTATATTCCGACGAAGCGGGTTCGAAGCGATTTACACGCAAACGCTGAAGGGCTCGAAACTTGTAATAATATCTCAAAGAAACGCAAGAATAAGGACGAAAACAGGAACCAGCGTTTACAATTATTCGTGTTTCTTTTTCGGAGCCGTTGAAAACGGGAATGCAGAATGACGATGAAGAAGACGAAACGACACGGAACGAGGGCCAAACGTAACGACGTTTCGTCAGAATATGCGGTCTGACACCGATGTCGTTAGCATATCACTATACTACCTAATTGACGTTAAACATCCGTATGTCAACAACTGCATTTTTGCTATAACCTATCACTGATCGCAGAGTCTTTATATTTATTTATCCAGAAACGTATATATACGAAAATAAGGGCATCTTTCGAGTTGTAGAGATGTGATAAAACTCGCACGGATGCACATCTTATAAATGTCGTGAAATGTCGCGAGAAACGCCGTTAGAAAATTGTTTCCAACGACTTATTTAACAGCAGTAAAGATGTAGAATGAGCAAATGCATTCTCACGCGCTCGAAGCAGCCATCCTCTTAAGTTCTATTTCACCCAACTTTGTGAACATTCAACTTTAGACGTCGCCAATATTATATACTGCACGAATATGCATGCCTGTGATAGATTTGTTCTATTATATTATCTGAGAATTCAATAAGTCAATCAGTATTTGTTCCCGAAGAATCGGTTAACCAAACTTATCCTGTTGACTATAGATTTTATCGAATAGATAGAAAACTGCTTTGATTTATGACTCTTAAGGAATATGATGTATGTATTACCTTGTATACCCCAAGTATGTGATGCAGTTAGATACGTTAAAAAAAAAAGGTTTGAAAAATGAAAAGCAACTCGACGTAATTAACCGCGATTTCATACGGTTCTACGACCTTTCGATTGCTATTTCAAGCCTCGTTCTAAAATATATTGTAGAAGCGAATACGGTGCTTCGCGATAACATGCGAGTGCCGTGCCGACACTGTCCGACACTCCCGGTCGTTCGAGCGGCCATTCGTACCTACCTATAACTATCTGTATATATATATATACCTATACCATGTACAGAATTTTCCGGTAAATACTTATTAACATATTTGGTACAATAAAATCCCTAGGAGCTATAAGAACTTTGTAGTTATATCGTTTCCAATACGCGTTTCTAATATTCCAACATTGAATGGAGGTGCTTGTGTATATACGTGCGTATATCCCGACGTCTGTGTGCCAATCACGTTATCTACCGTAAAGTATAGACGCTTCAAACTGCGAGGCACAGACTAATAGCGACATTTATAGGTCGGTATTGCTGCTTAAGCGCATAAAAAAAATTCAATAAACTATACATATATATATGAAGACTGATGAGTCTATATATATTTGTAAGTGCTATATTGAAACTTTAACAGATTCGACAACATGCTAATTATTCCTTATCATTATAAATTAGACTTATAATCATTTTATAATTATAGAAAATTAGTTATGTTGAGAACCTCGAGATTTTTAAATTCCCCCACTTGGGTCAAGTCATTCGCCCTACTAACCTAATAGGTATGAATTGAATAGGATTATGTCAAACGCGTTTTTCAACATTTTATACACAATTTCTCATTGTAATTTTATAAGAATTAAATCTTGATATAGGACGAAAACGCATTGAAAATTAAAAATACGAATTGAAATTAATTCACGTACGCATTAAGTTAATTAATTTTCAATTGTTTCAATGCATTTTAATTCACTTTAATTCGTTTGAATTCGTATTTTAAACTTTCATTGCTTTTTCGTTTACTGCGGGAATGACATCGTGATCGACACATATATACATTGTCTAGTTCACAATTACTGTGTACTTTGTAGATTACGATCGGCTACGCGCGGTGACGTTGTTGTTTTTTAGTCCCTGATGCGTTAGTTATAGATATTAAATATACAGGGTGGATTTTTATACCTCGAGATATTTAAATATCTTAAGAAATACGCATCGTACGAAAGAAAGTTTGAAATAAAAATCTAGTGCCGGATGGGAGGGAGGGGGAATATAAAAACTTATTTCTTAAGTAGGTTTTGTCTGAAACATTTTTTCTGATACGTGATAGATGAAAAAATCACATTTGCAATTATTCCAAGGAAACGCGTTGAAACAAAAGATAAAGAATTTTTTCAGGCGCAGGTTTCAAATGTACTTAATGTCACGGTAATCTGCCCCCCCCCCCCCCCCCCCTCTCGGTCGCCAATCCATCCCAGAGTCATACCAGAATCGTCTCCTATAAGTGCACCGTTGAGTAAGAATGAAGAGCTATAAAGTTAAGTTTTACATTTTCTGTATCCATCTTATGGTGCTTGAGTTTGGTGGGTCCCTACGACGCTCACTACGGGGTGCTTAATTGACATTTCACATTAATTGTTCAAATTTGCGACCTACTGATTCGCTGAGTCATACTTTCAAAAGTTGTCTTTATAAATGATATCTTTATAAATTTGACTCTTTATTAGACCCATAAAAAGAAATCCGGTGATGTAAGGTCTGGTGATCTGGCAGGCCAATTTACCGGTCCTCCTCCACTGATCCAGCGACCATTGAATTTGCGATCAAGTACTTCCCTTCCGGCACTCGAATAACGCCCTGATGGACAGCTAAAGCCGTCATGTTGAAATCACATGATTTGTCGCACACCCAAGTTTACGTTCTCAACCAATGTTTGAAATTCATTTTCCAAAGAATTACTGAGGATATCGGTTGCCATTTAAATTGCCATCAATAAGATGGCAAGATGGTAGAACCAATGAGTTTGTCGAAATTATTCCATACCAAACATTTACAGGGCACGGACGCTGATGGTCTACTTTGCACAACCAGCGTATTTTCATCATTCCAATAATGCATATATATCATGTCGTCGATTAACTACACCGTGGTTCAGGAAAGACGACTTATCAAAGAATTGTACCCGAGAACAGAAATTGACAAAATATCATTACATTTTTTATTTTTCAGACATTCCGAAATCAGACCTTATTTGCTAGGTACTAATACAAGGGTCATATGTTACTGCAGCTAATATCGTAATTTCATTATTGACTCTTTGGACGGTTCCTTTTTTCTGTTTGTACACTTTCGATGATGGTGAATTGTTTGAAAACCGTTAAAAAGAAGCACGAGATAGCATCCTGTCTGGGAAACGTCGAGCGTATACGGTTTTACAGCATCTACGATAGTCCTGCCACTTTCTCCGAAAATAGGAATCATTTCAATGTTTTCTTGCACATATATATATATAAAACCCTGTATGGTGAAGGTTGTAAACCAAAAAGGTAGAGAATTTAGGAAAAAGGTGTGAAATAGCTCTTGAGAGTTTTATTGGGAAGGAAACCCGCAGTGAGACAAAGAAGTGAGTAAAGATGAAAATAAGACGGAGAAAGGAGTGCTAGAAAGAGAGAGACGATGAAAATAGCCGAACAATTGTAGAGAATTTAAGAGATTAATATAGGAAAACGTATATGCAAAGTTCCTAACGATGCAAGACGCAGACAAGTATCGAGTATAATTAATAAATAGTTTCAAAATATTTCAACACAATTGAAACATATATATATATATATATATGTCTGAAAACATTTAACGCGCCTATTTCTTTATCATCTATTTTTTCAAAGCGGTTTCCTTGCAATATAGTTGCAAATGTGATGTTTAGTGATTACAGTACCATTTTCTTTCTTAAATATTTGTAATTGAAAAGTATTGAAATATTAACATTTATATACATATAAGCACAAATAATTAAAATCCTTAAACTGAAAAACTATAATTCGATTCTTCGAATCTTTAATATTCATATACTTCATATAGAATTCGATATCATTTACACCTCGTAAAGATTATCTATAATTGTCGTTTCTAAACATATATATAATTGATTAAATATATTTGTCATTATTAGATAATCTTTTGATAAGCGCAAGCATACGATCATATAATCTTGATTTCAGTATATATTTTAAAACGAAAGGATTATGTCAAGCATTTTTTTCGGATTATAATATTTACAAATGCATGATATTTATTATTTAAATAAATTATTTTTCATAAACCATACATAATTTATATTTTTTCAGTATATATAAGCATGCATATATATATAGATAACGGTAATTGTTGTCAGTTCTATATGGCAGTGCGATATGTGCAGTTTTTAAATAATATCATCTTGCATTCATAATTTTGATATTTATTATATAACTCTATAAGCCGAATGAAACAGGTTCGTGTAGGTGTGCATATATTATTTGTTAGCTTTGATGTCTCTTCCGCTGTTGGCGGAACACTTTGAGTTGGCTTACGTTCCTATATATATATATATATATATATATATATTATATGTGTGTGGCTCACTCTTCACCTATAAATTACACGAACCATTTTCATTTGTTTTAATTAGAAGACGTCGTAATGATTGTTATTATAGCTTATTTGACTAATTGGAATAGATCCAATGGAATAATATTTATATTTATGCTGCTTAAACGAGTTTAATTTAATTGCGAGTGACATTTAAAATGTAGATGCTGCGTTTTGTTAAGAATAACTATATAATAATTCACTTTAATTCAGTTGAAAGTGTGAAATAATTTAGTGCATAATTTATTGAAATCTTTTGTAACCTCATTTGTGTTATCTTACTACAGTTGCGTAAAATACTTTTAGTGTTTTTTTTTTTTTAGTATTCTGCCGGATGAACCGCATCTCTTTAAGAAATACCTATATATATCTATACGTAGTACACAGTTTTACTCTATAATACAAAGTTTATTAGTCTTCACGAATTCGTGATGTCAGTTTTATGTTGCGCGTAAGTGAAGTAATCCGTTTGAATTAAAACAAATCCAGGTGCATTGTAGACAGTTGAATTTTTTATTGACTGCAGAGTGGAAAACTCTCGAAGGAATTTAGCGTGGAAACTTTCAACACTGAACTCTCGAAAACTATAAGATCGCGCGTTTTGTGTGTCGACGTCAACACGTGCGCAGAGAACAATTTCGACTGAAGTTGAAAAATGATTTGTTATTTACATCAAGCTAGCTCTAAATGGGTAACTAACGACCTCTGCGTTTAATTATTCAGAAAACAGCCGTGATATATGTTTTATTTATTAGACCATTCGAAACTTCGCAACGTCCAACAAAGTATAGTCTGTATATATTGTATATTCGATTCCGAAGAAAATGTCAAATAAAATACTCGGACGACGATTCACACTTTTTTCAACAAATAGAAAGCCGCAGTTGCGATCAAGTGTGTTATTATTATTATTATTATCTGATACACATTATTTGCGTGTCTATGGTGCCTGTAAGTATCGGTCAGTGTTTACATTGTGCGTATGCTTGTGATGAATTATTATAAAAAGAGGAGATATTAACCGAGAGCAATTAATGATGACAACTGTTGTGCCGATTGTGGGTATATGTTGGGAGTTACCTTCAAAAGGTAAATTCCGTGATA